>JALPQI010018202.1:0-26658 GCA_025490895.1 Thaumatotibia leucotreta
TATACTACAATATATATCTTACCATAAATTGTACAGTTGTAAGAAGATACTCAATTTTTCTTTGAACTGCCAGTGAAGAAACCCTTTACAGATCGTTTAAAGGCGTAGTTATTTGGAGCTTTTCTAATATTAGGGGGAAGGCCGTTCCACAGACGAGCAACCTGAATACAAAATGAATTTGAGATGAAGCCAGTTCGATGAAGAGGAATAGAGAGGGTCAGATTGCCCGAAGAGCGAAGTTGTCGGTCACGTGAGCCACCAAAGAAGTGAAAGAAGGATTTAAGGTATTCAGGAGCTTGCGGATCATTTAATATGGAAAAAAGAGAACAAAGCATGCGGATATTTCTCCTTTGACGGATAGGGGACCAGCCGAGCTGCGTACGGAAAGCTGATACGTGATCGTACTTTCGGAGGTTGAAAATAAAACGGATGCAGTTGTTCAATAGACGGTCCAGTTTGTCTAAAAGTTCCTCGTTCAAATCCGGATAACACACATCACCATAATCGATAATGGGCAATATCAACGCATTTACTAATAAAATTTTGGTTTTGACAGGCAAAAAGTGCTTCAACTTGTTTAAGGAGTGAAGCGATCCCGTAACCTTTCGGCTGATTTCGGCAACTTGAGGTCTCCAACTGAAAGTGCTGTCCAGATATACACCCAGGTCCTTGACACTATTGCTAAAGGGAATTGGTACACCATTGAAATTTACAGGCGAGATCGAATGAAAGTCCAGCTTACTAACCTGTCGAGAACTTCCAATGACTATTGCCTGACACTTCGACGGATTCACGAACAGCCCGAAGCTTTCTGACCACTTTTGAATATGCAAGAGGTCCGAATTCAACTTATCAATAGTGGCTGGAATGTCCAAAGTTTTGCAGTGATCGTAAAGCTGCAAGTCGTCAGCATAGAGGTGGAAAGCACAGCGAAGATCAGGGGTGACGAAATTAATAAATGTGGAAAAAAGAAGAGGGGACAGAATTCCACCTTGAGGAACGCCAGTTGCAAGGTCACACCAATCTGACAGGGACCGGTCAACACGGACCGCTTGCTGGCGACCCCCGAGGTAGGCAGAAAACCAATTAAGAGCTGAAGGCGAGAAACTAAGATGTTTAAGTAGCGCCAGAAGAATATCATGGTCTACAGTATTGAAGGCGTTAGAAAAATCGATCAAAATGAGAACTGTGACCATTTGATCCTCCATACCGCGTCTAATATCTTCAGTCACTTTCAGAAGCGCTGTGCACGTGCTGTGGCTTGATCGAAAACCTGACTGAAAGGGGCTCAGCAAATGATGAGAGTGAATATAATGAGAAAGTTGCTTGTGCGCCACCGCTTCAGCGATTTTCGACAAAAAGGGCAGAATAGAGATAGGACGAAAATTGCTAACCGAAGTGGGATTATTAATTTTGGGAAGAGGGATGACAAAAGCTTTCCGCCATAAAGAAGGAAATACGCCATTAACCAATGAGTAATTAATAATGTGAGTGATTACGTGAAGTACACAGTCCAGAACTGAGACTATCATGCAACGACTCACATCATCGCAACCCACAGCGTTAGATTTGATGGCTTGAATAATTTTCCTGACTTCAGCTTGAGATGTTGGACAGAAAGAAAAACAATCTGTCAAGGAAGAGGGTAGGGATGAAATAAATGAAATAGTTGCAACTTTGATTTTGTCGTCAACAGAAGTTGCCGAAGAAAAGTGTAAATTAAGGTCATTCAAAGAAAAAGACGAGCCACTAACTCCAACGGATTGCTTACCAAAACCCAGAGAATTTAGGAACTTCCAAACGTCGGCCATAGAAGAAGACGAGACATTAGTGTGAATGAACCGACGTTTCGCAGCGCGCACCATTTGATTGCACCGGTTTCGAGCCACCTTGAAAAGCTTCCAGTTATCATCCGTGCGGTCACGCTTGAACAATCTGAAGGCTCGATCCCTCCTCCGCATGGACATACGAACGATGTCGGTGATCCAGGGTGCTGGAGGACGCCTCACGCGAACAGCACGTATTGGAGCGTGCCTATCAAAGAGCCCAAGAACCGCAGAATTAAATATAGACACCTTAGCATCAATCAGAGTGGCAGTCAATACCGGAGACCAATCAATAGCACCCGCATCCCTGATAAGAGAGTCAGTATTTATTTTGGTGAAGCTTCGCAAGTATACGACGACAGGTTTGCATTTCGGTGGCTTAATTTTATAGCATGCATATATAAGGTCGTGATGAGAGAAACCCGGGGCGGCAAACTGTCCATGCTATACAATAAGAGGCGGGGTTGAAGCGAGTACAACGTCTAACCACGTATCAGTAGTAGCGGTGTGGTGTGTTGGAACCAGGGGAAGCAAAGACAAGTTTACGGACTGCAGCAGCTCTTTCAATCTACGACTGCGACTCGAATCTTGGCAAAGGTTAGTGTTAAGATCGCCCATTACTAGGTGATGCGTGTAATCCGTGCTCAACGGCTCCAAAACTTTTTCTAAGTCTGAAAAATAGTCTATAGTGGGTGGACAGTAAACCACTCCAAGAACGGCCTTGACGCCCTTTATATTGATCTCAAGAAAGATCCACTCCGCAGACCCTGAGTAGTTGGATTGTGAGGAATTAAGGACTTTATATGGAATGGAGCTCCTAACATAAATGGCCACGCCACCGCCACCCTTCCCAGTACGATCATTCCTAATTAAAACGTAACCCGGCAAAGAATACGACGTTGAGTCAAGTGATGGCTTCAGCCAAGTTTCGGATACCAGGACTGCGTGGATCAGGTCAGTATGAAATGTGTCAATAAGCTCTGTGTAGTGGGACGGTATGCTTTGAGCATTAATGTGGCACACATTAAAATTATTTGGGTCAAGTTCACGAGTTAAAAGTGTATTCAAGGTTGGAGAATTGTCAGACGAATTAAGAGAGAGAAAAGATAGGTTATCATCACTGGCAGAGTAAAATGTATCATTATCAGACATAGGCAAGAATAAATAAATATATTATATATATTAGACTAAACTATACTTAAAGACAAAATATAAACCCACAACACAGCAAACATACAATCCTCTGTTCATCCTGCCGGTTTACTAGTTAAGAGAATTTACAAACAGGGTAATCAACAAAAAAAAAATATTACAGAAAATAAAGGGAACATTAATTACTACACATGACATGATATGTTGCAAGTGGTTAAAATAAAGGCTCGAACAACACTATTGAGCTGTCATCTGACTTTGACAGATCATCTGTCAAAATTGACACTTTTCATTTCAAGATGAATGCCTCCTTTCTAGTCCATTTTTAATTTATTACAAGTTATAATAAAGTTACGAAAAGAAATAGAGGGTAAGAGCATAACAAGAGGTAATGTGAATCATAAAAAAAAAGCAACAAGACAAAGCTATTCAAGATGTGAAGCAAAACTACCAATACGCGCGTAGCCAAAGCAAATAAAAAGGAAAATAATTAATCGTGGTTACCGCAACCTAAGCACATCAGAACAAAGCACATACAGTCAGTAATGTGACACTGGTTTTACCGCACGTCGAACCCGCCCTGCCGCGCCACTGGGGTCCGCCGCAGCACCCTCATCTGCTGCGTGCTCGGGTGTCGAAGTCATTTGCGGCTGGCCCGCGACCAGGGAATCCTTAAGACGAGAGATGTCATCCTCGGACTCGATGCGATCCCGCTTGCCATTACGCAACTTAACATGTATATTGCCGTCTAAAGACCAGCAGCTCCTCATGCCAAATACCTTGCGTGCTTCCTTGAATAATGCCTGCCGTTGTGGTGTGAGGAATTCAGCTAGAGAAAATGAGGTCCCCTTGAAGGCAGTCTTCTTTTTCCAGACTGATGCTTTCATATTCATATCTGCGAATCGCACCAGAATGGGTCGACTATGTCCCTCAGATGGCTTTCCAAGCCTATGACAGCCTCTAATTGAAGCTAAAGAGAAATCAGGGATATTGAGATGCTCCATTACAATGCAGACAACTTTTGCACCTGCATTTTCATTGTGTTCTTCTGGGACACCATTAAATAAGAGGAACTTTCTTCGGTGCCGCATCTCCATTATATCCTGCGACTTGCTCAATGCAGCAATTTGGTCTCCCATGAGTTTGAGCAAGGCCAAGATGTGCTCTTTGAAGACTGCAAGCTCCTCGCTGACACTAGCCACGGTGGCCTTAGCGGCAGGTGAACTGCTCAGCTTCTGCTCGAACTGTGCTAGCATCTTGCGCACACTGCTCTCCAGGCTCTTCTGCGACTCGGCAATTTGCAGGAAGTTGGACATAGTGCTTTTTGTGTCAAACTTGTAGGTTATGTGAAATGTCAAAACACCAGCAGGACTGAACAGTTGCAATTTACTGTGATTTAGACCATCTACAGTGCTACTAACAATTATTCAAAGTATTTGAAGGATAACTGGAAATTTTAACTATTGGAATTTTGAAAATGTAAGTAATTTATAATTTATTAAAAATATTTCACAAGACAACTGTGTTGATGTTTTTAAATCTACCGCCCAAAAAAAAAAGTATTTGATTCCGGAAACCAGGTTTATCTAGGTGAAATATATCAATAGAAGTAATTTTTTTGTTATAATCATTACAAATGTGTCGCAATGGGGCTCGCAAACCAGCGTTGGTGGAGGCGGTGAGAACTGAGAATAGGGCATTCGATCGCTATTCTACACCGTGTTTTTATTGATTTCCGTTAAATTAAAGGGAAGCTTATTTAGGTCAAAAATAATCAATTTCTCTAAGAAACTTGTGTCTTAACTCTCACTGTTATTGAGTTATTAAAAAAATAAATTTAATGACCGAACACGTGTATTGCAACCTTTATTACATCCTAATGTTACTTATTTTGACATGTGCCGTCAGCAGCCGTCAGTCGCCTGAGATCTTATTCTTAAGGTTCTCTCACACTTGCCATTACAATTATTATGTATGAAAACAAAAAAAAAATAACAAAATTAACAAAAGTCGATATATTAGGCAACTTCTATTAATGTCCCAAGTAACCTGTCCAATTTAACGGAAATCAATAAAAACACGGTGTATATTCATTAATTTATTTTTAGTGCACTTAGTTCTTTGTCATCATTTTAACCGGCAACGACCACTGCTGGATAATAGCCTCTAGGATCTTCACATCGAACGATAATATGAGTTTGGCAATTTTCGTTTTACGTTTGGGGATAAATTCATTTTCAGTAAGTTCAATGGCGTTCAGAATTGCATGGACAATTTATGAATGAACTCATTCATAAACTGTATGGTGATCGCACTAGTGCGAGAAGTGGTTCATTTCTCGCTTCGGAGGGCCATCTATACTGAAGAATATCGTACGACACACGTGGGAAAATGATTTTTGTTCGCACTTGTATCGTTTTCTCAGTGTATTCTTAACCAACTGTTGTAAAAACAGTGTCTAAGAGGATACTGCAATCCATGGTTGATATGGCCCTTGCACACTTACGAAAAAATCATAAGTGCAACAGAGACACAATTTGTAAAATTATGGCTCGGGCAGTAGCCCGTAGGGCCGTAGCTTTAATTAATCTTTTTTAATGCTGAAACATTTTTAAATTAAAAATTGTGGACTTTACAGTAATATTTACCAACGTAGTTTTATTTGTGTGTATTTGTTCAACGATACGTTTCCGAGTTGTATTTATTTTAAATTTTATAATGTACAGCAATATTTACTACCGATTTATTTATCTATAGTAAACATTTTATCATTTCGTGCTACAATGTAAAAAATAATTTTGATTACTCTGCTGTACCTCTGAAATACATTAATCTGTCATTTCTATTTACCTAAAAACTATGAAAACGGAAAAACTCGCGTTTAATAATTAAATTCATCCCGACATCAGTCGCTCGCAGACCACGAACCCTGTAAAGTGTTCGAAACGTCGGGATGAAGTTAAATTTAATTAATTTACGCGAGTTTATCGCTTTTCATAGTTTTATTTAATGGGTAATTCTCGCGGTAACCGAATAAAATATTTTTTAGTACAGATGGTGTACTTTTTAGGCTCTAGTGCGAGAAGTGGGTCATTTTACATCAAGTCCTAAACTTCGGAGGGCCATCTATTTTGTACTAAAAAACGTCGTACGAGACACGTGCAAAAACGAAATGCGTAACTCGTGTCGATTTAAAACACCTGTCGGTCGTGTTTTAAAACATCGCCACTCGTTTCGAATTTCATGTTTTTCGCACTTGTGTCGTAATGTACTATTTCAGTACAGATGGCGCTTTTTTTACGCGCTAGTGCGAGAAGTGGTTCATTTTACGTTAGGTCGAAATCTTCGGAGAGCCATATGTACTGAAAAACGTCGTACGATACACGTGCGAAAACAAAATTCGTAACTCGTGTCGATTTAAAGCACTCCCTTCGGTCGTGCTTTAATTTATCTCCACTCATTTCGGACTTAATTTTTTTCATACTTGTAGCATAATGTACTAATAAATATGACTTAAAATTGAGTATTTACTGTGATTTTAAATTTAATTAAGCCAGAATATGTGATTTAATGTTAATGAAGTGATATCAATTAACTAGTCCTTGATCCTATGAGCACACTTAATTAACGTAAATTGATTAATACATAATCCAATTATGGCTCTCAAATGTGAAGGAGGTTGATGTGACGCCACTCCACTGGTTCCCAAACTTCGTGAGGACCATCAATATATTTTAATGCAGTTCAAAAAGTAAATACAGTGAGTAAATGTAAATATCTAATAAATATCTGGGACATCTTACACAAATCGACCTCGTCCCACGGTAAGCTCAATTAAGGCTTGTAGGTATAGGTACCTGGCGACGATATATATAATAGATAGATACATATAGACAGCCATGACCAAGGAACAAATATTTGTGATAAATAAATAAACAAATAATGCCCTCGCCGGGATTTGAACCCGGAACCTCCAGCTTCGTAGGCAGGGTCACTACCGACTAGGCTACGGAGGCTGACGAAAATATCATTGGACTGTATTACTTAAATTGATATAAATAAATATCATGGGAGAATTTTACACAAATCGACCGAGTCTAGTCAAGTGCAAACATTTATGTATCGAAATAATCGTCATGTAAATATGTTATGCCCGCTTTCCACTGAGAGCGGAGCGGACTCATTAATGGCTCCGTTTCACGTTCATCGCTCGCTAAGGACTAGTATTCAGTTAACGGCTGCGAGTCACAGCAGCAATGAAAGTTAAACGGACCCATTAAAGCCTCCGCTCCGCTCGCTGTGGGCATTCCGACGTTCTTATTATACAGAATTAAAGTACACTGGGAAATATTTTTGAAAATTTTTATCTACACCTTATTTTACCTTTGAGCGACGGTGTATTATATAATAGATAGATCTTAAATATATATACAATTTCGACCAATGAACAAATGTTTATGATAATAAATACACAAATAATGCCCTCGACGGGATTCGAATCCGGAACCTCCTGCTTCGTAGTCATAGGCTACGAAGGCTTACAATAAGTAGGCTAAGACTTAGTAAATGTAATAGTTTTTTTTATTAAAGACACCAGAAGAAAACAGATACCTAAATATGTAAGGTATCTCATCCTATCCATTTCTTTTTTACATTATGGCGGGCTTATTGTATTGGAAACGAATATGCCATTAAAATAAATGAACATGTTAAACAAGGTTGTATTTATTCCTTAGATCACATGTAACACATTTAATGAAGTATTGTAACAAGATACACGGGCGTTAAAAAACGAGGCGAAAACCCTTTATTTTTGCGTAGGGTGACAACATGACTGGAATTTTCTGGAATCATTAGAAAAAAGTTTTTTTTCTTGTCTGCAGTGGTGCTACTGCAAAGGAAATGTAGATCCAACAATATTTGGTACTGAAGCCTGCTAGAAGCCACTGATTTTGTAATTGAGTCTCCATCTATGAAATTACCGTTTTGTATAAAGAATTGAAAGAAAAGTTTATTCTTTAATCAATTTAAAAAAAACGAAAATTTATTCATGTCAAAAACCAAACAAAAGCATGAGATTATATATTACTTATTAATAATATTTGAGTTATAGATTTTTTTATTTCTTATAACTAAGTGCTATCATGAATGCATACATATTCAAAACATTTGACCTGGTAACATAAGCACGATTTGCAATGCAATACTTGTTTGTTGTAAAGCACAATATTTAAAAGCTAAATATAGCGCATTCACAAAATTGACAAGTTATAGTTAAAAGACCCACATTATTTACAACTTATAATTTTACATTAACGTGGCCGTGTAGTGACGGCATTTGTCACCACCCAACTCTTCCCGCGGGTGTCGTAAGAGTCGACTTAAGGATTGTACCTAGTTTCATTGACCATTTCTTTTTCAAAGATTGATGACGGGCAGCAGCGTCATCATAGTGGATACAAACTGCGATCGTCAACCCACTTGCCCAGCGTGGCGATTATGGGCATTTACCTCATAATGCGTCCGTACGCATACCTATGCGTATTGACGCCAATGCTGGATAAAGACCTCTGCTATTACCTAATAGAAGAGGCCTTAATCGAATAGTGGGCTGATATTGATATAGGCTGGATGTGTTAGTGTGGATATAATATACCCGCGGTATAACAGCCACATCTACAAATATGGCACTTTTTCTTATATATTTCTTAACGTAATCACTTCTTTTTTCGTTTTATGGCACTTTTTCACAAAAATGTCGTGCGTTTTGTTCGGCGGTCGAGTCGCAACTGACAAAATGGCGGTTTCGCACTGAAGTTAGTCTCAAAGAAGTAATAATGCAAAAAGGGCATCTGCATAATTTTGATACTTTCTAACGTCAAATCGACAGATGTCTTAGTGCCACGTACGTTCCATTCATACTTAATTGTCTTATCTAGTAAACAACTTTCTAACCTAGAAGTACAAGTTTACTGTTGTAAGCTGCTGTTTTCTGGATTAAAAATTAAGAAATTTACTAATCGCTACGGACGGACTGTACGAATACGGACTCAGGTATTTTGGTATAGGCAAATATGGCAGTTTACACCAGAAAACGTGTACTTTTAGGTTAGAAAGTTATTTACTAGATAAGACAACTAAGGATGAATGGACTTTATTATTAGTGTTTATAATGTCGTTTTTGCAATAAAATAATTTTTCATGGGTTTCCAGTTGTGTTGCTTTTGTATTTAATGGACGATATGTGTATTTCAAACTCCACAAAATATTACAAACATAATAAAAATATCAGAATTTTATTACAAAAGGCTGGTGACCCTTTTCCCGCCTTGCGTGTGGAAATGAAATTTGCACGACGCTTGTTTTCACACGAGTGAAGGAACGAGATTTATTTCCATTTACAAAAGGGAGACTGGATTTAAATTTGTAGCCTTTCGTGTGTTTTTAACACGCAACGAGATTTTTGAGGTTTCTAAATGATGTTTTTTGTTTGCAGGTGATTTTAATAAACTTTTGGTGAAGTTAATGATACTTATACCAAAGTAGAAAAAGGCCTAGTCAACCAACTCCGAGGTGGGATTTGAACCGAAGTACTGTCAGCTGCAGAGAAAAGTAGACCCCCTTGCATAATAATCTGTATGCAAGGGGGATTACTTTTCTCTACAGCTGAGTGTACGTCAGTTTTCGCGGTTTATATCTTAACATTTCTTAGGTCTTCTTTCTTTCAATGTCGTAACAGATGTGCTAATCATAAAAAAAAGATTTATTTCAAAATAAATATTATTTTTAAAACTGCGACTTATTCCATGGAACTGACACATAGCAATTCAGTTTAGGTCCGAAACTGAATCGCATTAGTACATCATGGCAGCCATGATGATAATAAATACTATGAAAATGTAACTTGTTTCACGGAAATATATTACACTTTTATTACTCTTCTCCGTCAGGTGTCGACGTAATATTGAATACCTCGTAACCATTCCAAATCCAAAAAGCCATAAAAACAAATCAACCTCCATTTGAAACTAGACCTTCGTGTTTAAAAGTGAAGGTAACATATCCAAGCATGTAATCTTTTATTAAAGCTAGCACTGATAATACAGCCCTCATATATATGTATACACATTCCGCTCTATTACAAGGGAATAAGGTTGAATTCTGATTACATATTATTGTCATTATTTTGGATCTTCTCTCTGGATAGTTGTTAACCACTAATCCATTAGTAGCAGCTGGTTTTTCTGTAAACAAATTTGTCTTCAGTGTTGCTTCTATATTTTGAAATATTGAAACATTATCCATGAGAGTGATATAGGAATAACTTGTGTAGTTATAGTACACTACTACACAAGTGCGAAAAACATGAAAACCGAAACTAGTGGCGATGTTTTAATACACGACCAAAGGGAGTGTTTTAAATCGACACGAGTTACGAATTTCCTTTATGCATGTGTCTCGTACGACGTTTTTTAGTAGAGATGGCCCTCCGAAGCTTTGGACCTAACGTAAAATGAGCCACTTCTCGCACTAGCGCGTAAATAAGTCACCGTCTGTACTAAAATAGTATATTTTCTAACTAGTGCGGGAAAACTTTTTTTCGGCTAGGGTGAAAGTCGGAGCCCGAGTGAAACGAGGGCGACAATCACCCGAGTTAAAAAAAAGTTTTTGCACGTGTAAGGGACGATTTTTTTCATAACAAGTGCGTCAAAAAGAGAAATTACCGCGCGCGAAGCGTGCGGAAGGTTCGTTTTTCGCACTAGTTAGGAAAAAGATTTTCTGTTGTAGTTAGCTTAAAACATAAATATAATACGAAAATCTTTCTGCAAATCAGCCTTGTGTTATAGTATGTTTTGATTCAGCTTACTGTAGTGACGTTATGATGATTTATTTATAAGATGTTTTCATTATATTATTTTGTGAACATGAGGTATTATGGAATCTAAGCGGATATCCCTACTTAATAATTCTGTAAAATACATAAATAAAATTGCCTCTTATCGGGTTCCGAATCCAAGATCCTGGAGATATTTTTACATAAGTACTTATATTTAAATATTTTACTTAAAATTCGAATAGCATTCACTTCAATTATTTAGAAATAGACTATACCTACTGAATCCGTGATTTAGTGAACATTCATATACCTAACTTACTTACAAAGTCATAAGAATAAAGGATTTAAAATAACTAGATCAAGTTCGTAACAAAATTAATATCGTTAAAGAACAACAGTACAGGAAGAGGCTATTTAAACTTGGACCAGACTGACGTAGTGAAGATACTACACGTATGAGACTGGATGTGATATCAAACGTTAACAGATACAGTGAATGTATGTACGTACACATATCGATTTAAACTTTCACCACTAACAGATATAATTATTTTAACGACATACGGGTCTTAATCGCGTAATAGTACATTACTATAGAAGACGGGAAACGAAGGTTTAATAGGCCCAGTAGATATATCTGGCCGAAGGAACTGAGCTTCGCTCCCGCCTTAGTCTTCTAACCTAAACTATCCGAGTCGGATCTGCACGGAAGGTTTTGTTCGCTCGCTTCGCTCGCTCACTGCAGACATTTTCACATTCACAACTAATTCTGTCTGACGAAAAATGCAAGGTAAGTTTCGAACATGTAATGTCAAAAAAAAATGCAAATCTAATCTCTCTTATAACAGTCGGCGTAAATAATAATTATGCCAAGATAGTTCGGGCAAAATAATGATCGAAATTTTGTTATTTATGCCAAGTGATGTGTTTCTCCCTCATTCAGATTATGCCAAGTCTGTTGTGTCCTAAACGTTTCGGACAAAACCAGTCATGCCAGATAGAGGGAACCCGAAAAATTCTACCTGGCCCGTGTAAAAAGGCCCAAAAATAAAACTCTGGCACTTGACTGTACACTTTTCACTTTTGCACAGGTGTATAGGTACTTTGAAAAACTTAACTAAAGAAAAGTGCCAGCTAGACGTCATTGTGACGGGAAAAATCGATATTTAAATAGGCGGTACAGCGACATCTAGCAGGTTAATTCATAAACATCATTTTCTTCATAAACGAAATTACTGAAACATGAATATCAGTTAGATACTCGTAACCCGTATTCATGATCAGCCTCCGTAGCCTAGTTGGTAGTGACCCTGCCTACGAAGCCGGAGGTTCCGGGTTCGAATCCCGGCGAGGGCATTCTTTGTGTATTTATTTATCACAAATGTTTGTTCCTTGGACATGGCTGTCTATGTATTTAAGTATCTATATGTATCTATCTATTATATATATCGTCGCCTGGTACCCACATCACAAGCCTTAATTGAGCTTACCGTGGGACTAGGTCGATTTGTGTAAGATGTCCCAAGATATTTATTTATTATTTATTTATTTATGATCGATATATACTATAGGTATATTACTATTATGCGTTTTTCCTACTGTGTGGTGTAAGAAAATCTTTCTATTTTACCACTTCCAGGTTTAAATCCATTTCACCAATAGCTCCACCCGCGCCGGACGTACCCTAATGCGCAATTTCCTCTTTATTTCGTCCAATCAGAACTTTTGAATGAAACTGGATAAATAGGACGTAATAAGTGCATTGCGATCCGCTGTGAGTTTCAAACCGTTTACAAACTTGGAAAAGTTTCAAAATTGCGCTGGGTTCTATCTGACTATAGATTTCAGACCGTAGAAAAGAAAAGAAAATATAGTACTAGTGTCACAGGTCATCGGTTTAATATTACATGTCAATGTCAATAAATTAAGTATTATTCTACTAGAATAACTATTACATTTTGTAAATATTTAAATTTCATACATTAATTGATACATTTTATACTTTATTGTAACACATTATTATGTATTACATAACAATTCATAAAATTGCGCCTGCAGTAGCCATTGTTTAAGTTTCTCTTTAAATACACGAGAGGAAGGTGCACCCCTGATACTGTCCACCAGCTTGCTGTATATGAGAGGGCCGAGGACGTAGACGGACCGTTTCGATTTCGCGAGTTTGTGCGGCACGGGGGCAAAATGGCCCGCGTTTTTATTACTACGCAGATTATAATTTGTGTTAGTTGATTTTGTTTTAAAGTCTTGACAATTATTATAAGTAAATTTAGCTACTTGTTGGATTAACAAAGAGGGTAATGTTAGTATGCGCAAATGTCGAAAGTACTCGCGTGCAGGTGCATCATTAGGGACACCTGCTATCGCCCGGACTGCTCGCTTTTGGAGTACAAATAGCCTGTGCCATTCTGCTGACGCAGCCCAAAGTTCGGTACCGTATGTGATAGACGCGTGCACTGTGGCAAAGTAGCGACATAAATATTTAGCGCCTAGAATAGGGCGTTTTCACAAACCGTTGTTGAAATTTTGAAATCACCATGTTATTTAATTTAATTCGGTTGTTCTACTCAGGATCACGAGCTCTTTCGATTCTAATAGGAGAAAAAAATGTCCCAAAATGGTTTTTCATAGATGTTCAAAGGCGGTAGCGTAATGGAAGGAAGGAGAACTGTATGAAAATTATGGGACATGGTTTTTCTCCTAAAGGAATCGAAAGAGCTCATCATTCTGAGTCGAATAAGCCTTAACTTGACCAAATTAAATAACAAGGTGATTTTAACCCTTAACCAGGTTGTGATCTCATAGCGACCACTTAGCAAAAGATTTTTTTCTGACGAGCAAAACGCTTGTAGCGGCCAGTAAATGTCATTGAAGTATAGTCTATAAACTGACAGATTTCTAAACGCACCCAAAATCGATGTGTCAGAACAAATTTCTTTGACGTTTTAGTTGTCAAATTCTAAAACCGAAAAAGTGGCAGATTTTGTGTGTTGCTCCAGATAAAAACACAATAATAATTGTGTCGAAAAAAATTACGATAAGTGCTATGTGTTGATTTATTTTGGTACCTATATAAGGTAATGTAAGTGTAGTATGTCACAGTAGTGGTCACAGTAATAGTTTTTTACTTAAAATTTTTGCTGTTAAAGTTTGTGGGCCCTATATGACCTCTGCCCGTTTCGGTTTGGTACAAGTGGTTTGTATGTGACCACTGCCCGGCTGCGCCTTTATGTGAAATTTAAGGGTAAGTTAATTACTGTACACTATGTAGGTCCACCCACTAAACATCTCAAGACTTACTGTAAGTATATAATTATACGTTAGTTTTGAAGCGGATTTTGCTAAATGGTGTTTGAATATAAAAATAAAAGTCCTTTTTTCTTACTTTTATTGTGGTCTTATTGTGTCCATAATTACATGTAAACATAACAACTACCCCTTAAAACTTCAATGTATCGCCAGCAGGGCAGTGGCCACATACGGAACACGTGGGCCTCCTGGTGACGAGCACAGGGCGTATATTGACCACCGGGTTTTTTTTTGGAAATAATGTTTCTAAAAAAAAACAAGAAATTAGTTTTATTGACGCTATTATCTACCGAAATCAGGATACGAAAGTGAAAAAATCGCCGAGCATGTTTAAGGGTTAACAATGGTTTGTGAAAACGCCCATAAAACCTAGAGAATTTCGAACATTTTGGCCGCCTCGGTAGCCTAGTTTAGTAGTGACCCTGCCTACGAAGCTGGAGGTTCCTGGTTCGAATCCCGGCGATGACATTATTTGTGTAATTATTAATAATCACAAATATTTGTTTCTTGGTCTTGGCTGTCTATTTAATAAGTATCTATATGTATCTATCAATTATATATATCGTCGCCTGGTACCCACATCACAAGCCTTAATTGAGCTTACCGTGAGACTAGGTCAATTTATGTAAAATGTCCCAAGATATTTTTATTTATTTATTAACGTAAAAATATATCTGCGAATATGTTTCACGATGTGCCAAAGACGTCAAAGTCAGCCATATTTGTTTACCATTTTTACTTTCAGCTGAAAAATGGTATAGGTAGATATTTAAATACATACAGAGCCACGACCAAGGAACAAAATATTTGTGATAAATAAATACAATACAAATAACACCCTCGGCCGTATTCGAACCCGGAAACTCCAGCTTCGTAGGCAGGGTCACTATTCCAACTAGGCTACGGAGGCTGACATTTCTACAATCATCATCATCATCATCATATCAGCCGAAAGACGTCCACTGCTGAACATAGGCCTCCCCCAAAGATTGCCACAATGACCGGTCCTGCGCCACCCGCATCCAGCGGACTCCTGCGACCTTCACCAGGTCATCGGTCCACCTTGTGGGGGGCCTACCCACGCTACGCCTTCCGGTACGTGGCCGCCACTCAAGAACCTTCCCGCCCCAACGGCCATCGGTTCTACGCGCAATGTGCCCCGCCCACTGCCACTTCAGTTTAGCGATTCGGAGAGCTATTTCGGTTACTTTGGTTCTGCTGCGGATGGTCTCATTTTTAATCCGATCACGCAGAGAGACTCCTAGCATAGGACCTAGGCTCAAAGTCACCCAAAGGGCAATGGAGAGGGCTCCATTGCCCTTTGGGTGACTTTGAGCCTTCTTATGAGGCCCATTGTAAGCGGCCACGTTTCAGTACCGTATGTCATCACTGGCAACACACACTGATTAAAGACTTTCGTCTTCAAACACTGCGGAATATTGGACGAAAATATGTCTCGTAGCTTCCCGAACGCTGCCCAACCGAGTCGGATTCGACGATTGACCTCTTTCTCGAAGTTGGACCTACCTAACTGAATAGTTTGCCCTAGGTATATATATTCGTCTACAACTTCGAGTGTAAAGTCTCCGATTATTACGGGAGTTGGTGCTACATGGGAATTCGACATGATTTCGTCTTATCCATGTTCATCCTAAGACCAACTCGCTCGGAGGCTTTACTGAGGTCAACGAGCATAGTACTTAAGTCCTCCAAGGTCTCAGCCAAGACTACTATATCGTCAGCGAATCGAAGGTGAGTGAGGTACTCGCCGTTTATGTTGATACCCAGCCTTCTCCAGTCCAGAGTCTTAAAGACATCCTCCAGTGCAGCGGTAAACAGCTTAGGGGAGATGACATCTCCTTGCCTAACTCCCCGCTGCAGCAGAATAGGTTTCGAGCTCTGGTCTTGGAGTCGGACTTACATTGTGGCGCTCTCGTATAAACACTTCAACACCTCGATATAGCGGTAGTCGACTTGGCACCGTTGGAGAGACTGTAGTACTGCCCATGTTTCGATCGAATCGAAGGCTTTCTCGTAGTCCACAAACGCTAAACAGAGGGGCAGGTTATATTCTTCGGTCTTCTGTATAACCTGGCGAAGCGTATGGATGTGGTCTACGGTACTAAAGCCTCTTCGGAAACCGGCTTGTTCGGGAGGCTGGAAGTCATCAAGCCTGCGTGCAAGACGATTCGTAATGACTCTTGAAAACAGCTTATAGACATGGCTCAGAAGTGAGATGGGTCGGTAGTTCTTCAATAAAGCGTTGTCACCTTTTTTGAAGAACAGTACCACCACACCTCTGTTCCATGCCTTTGGCGTTCTCCCTTCCAGTAAGACGGAATTGAACAACTTCTGAAGGGCCGTAAGGATCGGTTTACCACCCGCCTTCAGAAGCTCAGCTGTAATTCCGTCCTCCCCAGGCGCCTTGTTATTTTTGAGCTGTTCAAGAGCCATTCTAATCTCGCACAGGCTGATGTCCGGGATATCTTCTGTATAGTGTCGGGTCAGTCTAGCTCTGAGGTCTTCCGCTAGATCAACTTCGGGTCTGCTAGTTGACGTGTACAGCTGTCCATAAAAACCCTCTATCTCACTCAGCAGCTCAGATCTGGATGTGACGATTCTACCATCCTCAGTCTTTAATTTGGCGAGCTGGCTTTGCCCAACAGACAGATCCCTTGCAAAAACTTTAGAGCCCTTGTTCCGCTCGATGGCTTCTTCTATACACTTGGTACGGAATTGGCGCATATCGCGTTTGAGGGACTTAGAGATCTGTCTGTTGAGCTGCCGGTATAAAGTCGCATCAACTGAGGATTGTAGAACCAGTTCACTTCTTTTTTCCATTAGCTTCTGAGTGGAGTCTGAGAGCTTTCTGGTCTTATTTGTCCGCTGGGTCTTAAAAAACTTAGACCCAGCGCTATGGACAGCTTCCACAAACCCGTCGTTGAATACGTCCACATCATCGCCTAGGCAATCGAAACGGTTTTGGAGTTCCAACTGAAAGCTCTCGGGGTTTTGGAGATGGAGTGCAGGACGGAGCGTAGACTTCATCAGTCGCGAGCGTTCTAGCTTAGGACATATATTCAACGTGCCTCTTACCAGGCGGTGATCGCTACCGGTTTTAACCGTACTGATCACAGAAACATCGTTGAATATATGTCTCTTCGTCGACATGATGAAGTCGATCTCGTTTTTAGTTGCACCGTCGGGACTCATCCAAGTCCATTTTCTGTGCTCGCGTTTCTTAAAGAAGGAGTTCATCATGTAGAGTCCCTCCTTCTCCAAGAAACCAGCCAGCAGATGGCCCCGGTGGTTCCGACGTCCAACCCCAAATTGCCCCACCCTCAGTTCGTCACCATCTCTCTTGCCCAGTTTCGCGTTGAAGTCCCCCATAACAACGGTGAAGTAGGTTCTGGAGCTATGCATGGCTTTTGAGATATCATCATACATAGCCTCCACCCCGTCGTCGGAGTGTGTCGAAGTCGGCGCGTACACCTGTATGACCTTCAGCGAGTATCTCTCAGATACTCTGAGTATAAGGTACGCCACCCTAGCCGACACACTCTCGATCTTCACCACGTTGTTTACGAGGGACTTGTGGACGATGAACCCGACACCTCCCTGGGACTGTTGGTCGCCCTCCCGGAAATAGAGCAAGTTGCCGGACTTTAGGATTATCGTGTCCTCGCCCTCTCTTCGGACTTCTGACAATCCCACAATGTCCCAACGCAACTTGCTCAATCCTTCCTCCAGTTCCACTAACTTTTCGTCGGTCCGCAGTGTACGTGTGTTATAAGTTGCCAGGGCCAGAGGTCGTCGGTGGTGGTAGCCGGATCTTTGCCGGAGATTCTTAGCACCCCTGACCCCGCTAGCACCCTGGCCGCTACCATAACCAGGGCACCGGGTGTCGCCGGAACCTCGGGGCCGCGGCCTTTTTTGTGCTATCATTTTATTTTGGGGGGTATTTGCCATAATCGCCACGCTTGGCATGCGGGTTGGCGATCGCAGTGTCTCCACCGCACTTTAGGGATGCTGCTGCCCATCCCCCGGTGGTCTTGGTCGTAGTTTTCAGACATACCCGGGTCAAGTGTATGATCAGTAACACTTTAGTCCCTTAGTCGACTCCTACGACACCCACGGGAAGAGTTGGGGTGGTGACAAATGTATTCTTACTGCCGTCACCACACGGCATTTCTACAATACAAATATAATAGTCAAAAGCAAATGCTGTGTAATTAAGTGTATTGAAGGGTCACTAAAGTTCTGAACTTGGATTTATGGAAATACTTGAGAAACTTCTGAACCCTACTCATGTGTTTAATATTTGTCGTAATCAACAACCGTCTTTCGATTTGACGTATTCGAATTACATTTGTACACGATTAAAGCATTGCCAGTATAAGGAACTGCCGTGTGTTATTCAGAGGGCGGCATTGTTTATGGCAAAATCAAATGTCAATAGAGATGGAACGTATTATCGACATTTCCAGCTATCGACAAATTCGGCCAACTTTTACATTTCTGTCTTTAACATCACACCACTTTGATTAGCTATTCGACCTACAATTTGATTTTGACCTCTTTGATTATATTAAAAATAATTATTTTTTTGATTAATTGTATGACATTAATTTAATTGTCATCATTTTACAACTAATTCACGTTTCAAAAAAATGATTAATCCAAAAAGAAAAACAATCAACAAATGGATAAAGAAATATCCTTGTCTTACTTACGACGAAATCAGCTAAACAATATACTGCTCTGTAATGTTTAAATAACTAGACATTGTATTTACTTATGGATGTAAGGTTTAGTTTTGTTCATAAACAAATAAAGATACGCTTGGTAAATACATATCAGTTTAATCGATAGTCGATAAAATTCAACGTTCAAACTCTAGTGACATTTGGTTTTTGCCATGAGCAATTCTGCACTCTCGTTATTAACGTGGATAAAATTTCTATCCATCCCGCTAGTACCTACTCGCATATTGGTGCGAGTGAGCCCGATATAAAGTGAATAACAAAACGGAACCCTTATAGTTTCGCTATGTCCGTCTGTCCGTCCGTCTGTTTGTCCGCAGCATAGCCCAGTGGCCGTTAATACTCTGCAATTTGGTACAAGTATACATATTAATCTTGCCAACAAAGTGGTGCAATAAAAACTTGAAAACCATTTTTTGTCGGTTACCTCCCCAACTAGTGAAGTGGGGATGATTTTTATTTATTTGCTGTTATCGTATAGCGTGGGGTATCATTGAATAGGTCTTTTAAGAATAAAGGTCTCAAAAGATTTTTTTTTTCTAAAGTCAATATTTTCGGAGAAAATTGCTCTAGAAGAAAAAAAAAGCGCCCCACCTCTAATTTTTGATCCGAAAAAATCATGAATACTGGGCTTGTAGAATACTTTAAAATCAAACTATTTCGAACATAATCAGCCCAGCAGTTTTTGTATAACTACGGAACTCTACACTGAGCGTGGCCCGACATGCTCTTGGCCGGTTTTTTTATAATCGGAACAGGATACTGAACAATGGTTATTCTCCATTTAAGGACAAAACAGAGAACAATCATTGAAATTTCACTATGTATCTTCATCATCATCATCATTATTAAGAGGACCCGCTGCAGCACTCTCCATTCAAGCCTATTTTGGGCTCTTGTCTTCACTTCCTGGTATAAATAAATACATATAAATATTTTTGGACATCTTTACACAAATCGACCTAGTCCCACGGCAAGCTCAATTAAGGCTTGTGATATGGGTACCAGGCGACGATATATACAGGGTGTTTTTTTTTTCGACCGTTCAAATTCTACGTAGTGAATGTGTAGGTCATACTCACCAACTTTTACTATGGGGACAAAGTCGAAATCGCGAAAAAAAAAATCAGCTGTTTCATACAAATTGGCGGCATTACGCCGGCCGAAATGTATGAAACAGCTGATTTTTTTTTCGCGATTTCGACTTTGTCCCCATAGTATAAGTTGGTCAGTATGACCTACACATTCACTACGTAGAATTTGAACGGTCGAAAAAAAACACCCTGTATAATAGATATATACATAATATAGATACTTAAATACATAGACAGCCATGACCAAGGAACATATATTTATATTCCTTTTTAGTTATATCTGACTACAGGACCTTTCTTTTATCTGCGTCATACTCGTATATGGCACTCTGGGTCTTCCTCTACCTCTTTTTCCCTCGATTTTTCCTTCTAGGATGGTTAAATATGTATCTTACAGACAATAAATTAGCAAAAGCTATCCCAAAGCACCGTAACCTAATTCTTGGTTGCTAACAAGCCCTTGTCACTCGCGGCTTCCTGCATTAGCAGTTGTCAAAGGTGATGAGCTTTTAGCGTGAAAGCCTTCTGGCAAAGCTTTTTGCATAGGTAAGGTTTAAGTGAACTAAGTCTCGAGGCCATGTAATGCATTTTAAGGGATTCGTTGATAAAATTGTAACGATAAAATCCTTAATCAGATACAATGCCGGCCATGAGCATGTCGGGACATGCTCAGTGTAGGGTTGCGTAGTTATTCAAAAAAGGGTAAGCCGATTTGCTTTCTGAGTAATTTTATTTTAAAGTGTTCTATATTTATACAACGTGTTACACTCAAATCTAAAATAGCAACACACCTACAAAAACAACTGATCAAGACCTATATCTGGAGCATTGCCTTATATGATTGTGAAACCTGGACTCTCACTCAATTAGACCGCGAAAAATTAGAAGCATTTGAAATGTGGTGCTGGAGGCGTATGAAAAATATTAGCTGGACAGAAAAAAAAACAAACGAGGTAGTGCTTAATTTAGTCCATGAAAAAAGAGCTATCTTAGCAACAATTGAAAACCGAAGAAGGAGAATTTTTGGCCACCTTGTACGACATGACAATTTCATCAAAAATCTAATAGAAGGGCAGATTGAAGCGAGGAGGGGAAGGGGAAGGCCGCGAAGGGCGTATGTAGACCAACTGAAGGAAAAGGCACAGGTCAGGTCGTACAAGGAGGTAAAGGAATTGACGCACGACAGAGAGAGATGGCGATTACTCCACCGACAAGGGCACAGCCCTTAAATAGGATGATGATGATGTGTTACACGAGCCACAGAAAACCTTGAAAGGGGTGATTTGGTAGGTTATACTGAACAACTTTTACTATGGTGCTAGCCCAGAAATCACAAAAAAAATGTTGACTCTTTCATACAAAATGTCGTGGTCGATCGGTCAAAATGTATGAAAAAGACAATTATTTTTTTTACGATTTCGTGATTGACCCCATAGTAAAAGTTGTTCAGTATAGCCTACTAAATCATCCCGTTCAAGGTTTTCAGTGGCTCGTGTAACACCCTGTAGGCTAAACTTTTCACAATTGTTTCATATTTTAGGACCCACGGATCAGAATTAAGAGGGGAGGGGCACATTTTCTTTTAATTCTGGAACCGTTATCTCCGAAAATATTGACGTCAGTAAAATATCGAGTGTGATCACAATTCACAGTTCAACAAATACCAAGGTTGTCGTCAAAAATCGTCGAAATATAATCACATGATTATTGAACGAGTTTTTTTTTTCAAAATTAGATTAAAGTACGAGTAGTGCACTACGAGTGGTTTACGCGTCGCATAGTAAAAGTTCGCTTTATAATTAAACATAGAACATAATTATTAATGACTTAGGGCTTAAATTTCAATATTTAGTATAGACTCGAGTCACTGTTGAGTTGTTATAATGTGCGAAGACCTTTAATGTTCTCAGTTTATCTACATAAGAAGAGATTGATTCTAATCACAAATCCTGAAATATTATTTGCAATTTATAAATGCAAAGTTACATTTTCTCGCTACCCAAAGGTCGTCTTACCGTATCAAATTGACATGCATGTAATACATCCGTGCAACATTAGTATCACGATACTATAACATGTTACGTAACTAAATACGCCTACTAGTATTAATTAACACAACATGTAATAGCAATAAGTCACAATTCAGCCAATTTGTGAGACAGACGCCATAGACATACGAATTGCCCGAGAATTTCTGTGCTCATTTATTATTAGGGTTCCGTAAAGGGTCTTACTGTGCCGCTTAGTGACGGCAGTAAGAATGCATTTGTCACCACCCCAACTCTTCCCATGGGCGACTTAAGAGTCGACTAAGGGATTGAAGTGTCACTGACGGACTCCCATGCAACATAACTGATACGGGCATTTTCACTTCTGGGGACGCCCAATTAGCTTAACTCTCACAAAAAACTTAACTTCGATGTCAGCTTTGTAACGACAATTAAGCATGAAATATTTACGTAAATCCACTTTGTTCGTGTTTTTATATTGCAAACACGCGTATTCTTTCTGGATTAAATGATAAAAAAATATTTTTGTTAATATTTAATGCTAAATTGTGGTTACAAAGCTGACATCGAAGTTAACTTTTTTGTGAGAGTTAAGCTAATTGGGTGTCCCTAGAAGTGAAAATGCCCATACACAAAGTGCCCCAATATTTAAGATCATCATCATCAGCCTATGATAGTCCACTGCTGGACGAAGGCCTCTCGTATTAACTATTTGTATACCTACCTAGACGCATTATATAGAAGGTGAAGGTGAAAATGCCCATATTCGCCACGCTGGGCTAGCGGATTGGCGATCGCAGTAATGTGTCCAGGTCCACTATGATGACGCTGCTGCCCATCATCAATATTTTATCAAATAATGGTTAGACACTTCAATCCCTTAGTCGACTCTTACAACACCCGCAGCAAGAGTTGGGGTGGTGACAAATGTATTCTTACTGCCGTCACCACACGGCGGAATATTAAAATGAATATTAAAAATATTTAAGATCAGATTTAATGAAATAGTTGCTCGAGCAAGTGTTCTACGACCATAAAGAGTTCTTCGCAGGTGCTTAAGGACTGTTCATTTTACTAAGAGGACACACTTAAACATTGTTTTTTTTAATCGATTGATCAACAGTTTACAGCCATGAAACCGGTCAAGTGCGAGACGGACTTGTGCACAAAGGGTTCCGTTCCGTAGCGGCAACTACAAAAATTACAGTTTAAGCAACCCGAAATTGTGAGAGAAAAAAAACCTACGTAAATGAAAAAAACTTTTTGTTTCAGTATCCTGTACTAAAAAAAATGTTGTCAATCGCTTACGCTTAGTAGCGTATCGTAGTTTACCCTCTCTGACACTCTTTCTTATTAGTGCGACAAAAACAGTTAGCTGACTTTCCGTTTACGATTGACAATGAAGCGTTAGCGATTGGCAACTTGTCTAAGCACCCAGTTGATACTTTTATTTCGCATCAGTGCAATAATGGTTCATTTCTCGTCAAATCGAAATTGCGGACGGCCATCTGTATTGAAAAACGTCGTCGTACACATGCGAAAAGAAAATTCGTAACTCGTGTCGATTGAAACTCGTGTTTTAATTTATCGCCACTAGTTTCGAACTTAATTTTTTCGCACTTGTATCGTAATGTACTACTTTTTGTTTGTGAAAAAAGACTTTACCAATCTGAATGCGACACAGATCATACCATTTTTGATATAAGGACGGATTTTTATTTTGTTGTAGTTTTTTCAAAATCTCCAAATTTGGATATTTTTATATTTTTTCTACTCAGAATCGCGAGCTCTTTCGATCCTCATTAGCAGAAAAAAATCGTCCCCAGAATTTCATACATTTTTTGTCTTCCACTGAGTTACGGTCGAAGAAAGTGTATGAAAAATAGTAACGCAATGGATTTTTTTTCTTGGGTCACATTTTTCTTTCTATCAGGATCGAAAGAGCTCGTCATTCTGAGCAGAAAAAATGTAAAAAACGCCCAAATATGGAAAATTTTGAAAAAAGACAACAAAATAAAAATCCGCCCACAAACTGTATAACTAGTTTTATCCGGTATAACGATGTTTCCTCTGGATTCTCAACACGCAATTCCCGTGGGTCACGTAAAAAGACAGTTAAACTATATATGGGGAAACACGGAGCTGTAAACACGCTTTCTCTTATTATTGTTCCTGTTTAAACTGGAATCTATTTGCCAGAGAGGGTATAGAAGTCAGAAATAATGAGGGTTTTCTGAAATGACGTTCACCAGGGCGGCAGCGCTGAGGAGTCAGGATGATTAGCCAAGTTGCCAATCGCTAGCGCTTGGTAGCGTATCGTAGTTTTCCCTCTCTGTTACTCTTTTATATTAATGCGACAAAGACAGCTAGCTACCTTTCGTTTACGATTGACGATTAAGCGCTAGCGATTGGCAACTTGTCTAAGCGCCCTGGTCCAGAAGCTTGTCTGAATTCTCAAAGCGCCTATAGTTTCGTGTTTAAATATTTTGCATGAGTTACAAAAATTGTATAAAAAAATAAAAATACCTTCTCGTTAGTTTTTCTTTGGGGCTAGGTAATTGTGTTTCTTAGGACCTTACGGCTAAGTAGCGCAAACTAGTGGCTTACGTTTTCGAGTAAACCCTCATTGGGTACCACATTTTTCTTCTCTACAAATAATTTGAAAGGTCCACGGAAAAAACATGTTCAGTGTTTAAAAAAATCAGGGCAAATTCACACCTTGTTCTGTTAAAAGAAAGGTGGTTTTTTCTTTCTGTAATTTGAATTGACTAGACATGTTCTTTTCGTGCACCCTTCATTTGATATAAATATTCTGATTTTTAGAGACTACATCTGTTCTTATTTATATTATATTTCAACTTTAAGTTATTTATTTCACAATAGTACATTCAATGAAACATTATTAGTTAAACACTACTTATTGAAAATAATCAATAATATAAAATATATATATATAAATTAAAGAAACCTTCAAATAAAAAATCTCGCCCGAATCGCTGCCAATGGGCAGTGTGCCCAGAAGGCTGGCCGCATTGCCACGTTGTATGGCAATGCTTATTCGCTGAGCGAAATATTGACCAGCCCTCTGGTCACCAGTGGCATCGATTAGGCGTGAGGCTATATCTCTGTATAGACGACGCGCATTGGGTCCCCAAGGCCCCAGCGTTTCGACCCCAAACGTCTCAAACATATAGCCACTGCTGAGGGTTGCATATTTGCGGCGTTTGAGGTCCTCCGCTGTGGATGCATGTTTCAACTTATTTAATATCAATTTTATGTTTTTTTTAATGCATGTTAGTTTTAAGATGTACCTATGATTTTTTGAATGATCTAAGTTTAAGTTACTAAAGTATCCAGGTATTACCTTCACCATCAGATATATCATAGCATCCGGAGCGTTCAAAAATATCTGAACACGCCTTTATACCCATAACCATAGAGGCGTGTTCAGAAATTATTGAGCACTTTGGACGTCGCGATATATCTGATGGCGACTGTACAAAGCATTAGCGAATGACATATTAAAGCGAAAATGTTTCTTCATATTCTCGCATAATAAACCTGATAATAATAAAACATTCTGACGAAACAAAACAAAATGTCGCGTTACGTAACGCCAACAAATTAATAAGATTGCATAAAAAATAACTAGTGACAAAGAAAAGTGTAAAATAGAAACTCATCATCATCACTGCTGGACGTAAGCCTCTCCTATTAAGCGTATAAACGCATTAGGACGTAAATGCCCATAATCGCCACGCTGGGCAAGCGGATTGACGATCGCAGTAATGTGTCTATTACGATGACGCTGCTGCCCATCATCAATCTTTTATCAAGTAGGTCAGTGACACTTCAATCCCTTAGTCGACTCTTACGACACCCGAAGGAGGAGTTGGGGTGGTGACAAATGTATTCTTACTGCGGTCACCACTCGGCTGTAAAAAAAAATCTACCAATTCGTATACCCAGGTTATTTTCATTGGGTCATCATCCAAAGAGTAGGAGAGCGGTGAGTTAGCAGTTTAGACATTTCCGGATTGAAAGTAAAATCCTGACTTTTTACTACTGTACGGGCGTTTGTGCACTACACTGACTTTTACCGTCCGGTAGTCCGGTTTTTTACGGTCCGATATGCCACGCCATTAAATGTATATATTAGCTTGTGCACAATACGTAATTTTACCGTCCGACATTTTACTTTTCCCCATTCCGGACAGTATTTATTATTATTTTTCCGATCCGAGATGATAGCTATGAAAAACGTGTTAATGCTTGTGCACTGCGTCCGGAATTGCACTGACTTTTACCGTCCCCGATAGTCCGATTTTACAACCCAATCATCCGTTTTTTTCATGCTACTATGCCGAACCTCCGAGTAAAAAGACGGACAAGTGCACTAGAAAACTCGACCATGAAAACTCGGTCTGCCGGACAGTAAAATTCATTGTGGTGCACAATCGCCCTACCAATAAGTTTTTGGGAACTTATGTGTGGAATATTAGTTCATATTTGCGATTTCCGTAGCCTAGTTGGTAGTGACTCTGCCTACAAAACTGAACATTATTCCGAGTTCGAATCCCGGCGAGGGCATTTATTGTGTATTTAATTATCACAAACATTTGTTCCTTGGTCGTGGCTGTCTATGTAACGCTT
>JALPQI010018203.1:0-31430 GCA_025490895.1 Thaumatotibia leucotreta
TCTTAGAAGATTGATGATGGGCAGCAGCATCATCATAGTGAATACACTACTGCGATCGCCAACCCGCTCGCCCAACGTGGCGATATTATACACTGAAGTATATTATATATTCTCTTTTCGGAAAGCCCCGACAAAAATAAAAATTCCCGGTGTTATTCCATTGCAACACTACCTAGTCCGATTCGCGTAAGGTAAATAATAGCATACTCTAGTAATTTGTTCTGAAAGGTTCGCAATATTTCTTTGCCAATTTTATTGTAACTGTTCTATTTTACTTGAAACGTGTTTCGAGAACTAAACTTGACTATTTTTGTATCTTTTAGGGCTGATTTTTAATCCCCTGATAACAGTATAGTCTGGCGGATAAATGTAAAGGTGCGTTTAAACCAAAAGAACTTCGCTGTTCTAGCGCCGGTTCTACGAAATCAACCAATCACGTTTTGTGTACCGATCGAATTTCGTAGAGTGGGAGGTTAGAACAGCGAATGCTCTTTTAGTTTAACCACACCTTTAGAATAATATTTTTACAGGCTTTTAGTCAGAAGGTACGCATAGGAACTTGGGAATGATAAGATAAGATAAGATCATTTATGTGATAAAAATATGAGTAATGAAACGACGCTACCCAATTAAGTTTAGGCTCGTTAGTCTTGTCTTGATGAGTACTAAATGAAATTACTGAAGAATATAAAATCGGAGATAAAAGCCTGTCACTTTAGAAAAGGATAGTGATATTTTTTACAAAAATCTAGTTTTTAGCCCATAAAGAGGTATTCTTGGCTTGGAGATACTCGGTCTTTTCAAACGATTTATATACTCCTTATGAAGAAGAATGAAACACTCACGCTTGCTCGCATTTAACTCGTCCGTCTGTTTTATTACAACGGAGCTGAGTGCAAGGACATAAACACAGACATTACTTTAAGCAGATCTCGCAAATACACGGCAAATATTGGCTGTCCGTTATTCACTGGTAATATTAATGTTGTCCTCTGAGGTATCCTGCTTTTTCGCAGAATTTTTCGCAAATGATTCATTTGGTACCAACATTTATCAAATTATTTTTTTCCAAATTTAATTTGGCCGAATTTCCATTTGCCAAAAAGGTTAGGTTAGGTTGGAATATGATAAGGAGACTAGGGCGGCGGCGCAGACCCTTCACAAGCCACATGTAGTCGCCGTAGGGGGACCTGTGGGTTGGGAGCCCCGTCATCCGCCTAGAGAGACCCGAGCCGGATAGCCCACAAGTGTTCCGAGGTGCTCGGAGGAGTTGGCTGTTCAAGCAGCCCATAAGGCGGCACAACAGGGCAAAGCTCGTGGGATTCTCGGAGGTGTAACCCCACACATAGATCGAGCGATGGAACACCCCAAGAATATGATAATATGCGAAAGATACGTATGCGAAACGTCACAGTTGGTAATAAAATTGGTGGCGAAATAAAATTCTGAGATGTTGGTTAGGAAGTAATAAATGAGATAACCATTGATAGTGACAATCGCCATGGGCCTCAGAAATCTGAATTTTGTATTATCTATAAGACGTGAACCGACTAAGCGACCACCATATCGCGGCACACGCGAGTTCTATCTAAACCCATATCAACATACATTACAAACATTACACTCACTCGGCATTAATGCTCTCAGACGCGAGAAAAATATCTTGGATTACGCATGACACTTACGTATTGCGACAGTGGGCCTGATCCGCGTCACTCAAGGACCGGAGAAAGGATGATTGAAGGTGTACAAGAAAATACGCGAATCTCACTAGATGCTGCAATAAGATAACGGGATTTACCTTTCCACGCCAACGAAATTGTCTTTTATAACAAAACGGGAATTATTTACATATAAAAATGGCATATAATTATGGAAAATTTAGAAGCATGTTAAAAGCATTTTGTATAATCTGTTTTTGTGCAATAAAGAAATCTTTACTTTTTTTATGTAAAATGTAAAGATAAAAAGTCTCTCTCCGGGAACACGAGTGAAATCGTGAATTTTTTATCAGTAGGTATTACTACTACTATTAGAACAGAAGAACAGCAAATGATCCGGGACGATTGAATGATAAAGCTTAAATACATACACATGGACGAAGGCAAAACAAACAGAGATTATAAACCTTTTTAATTCTGATAGCAAAAAAAGAGCGTACAGATTTTATAAAAGAGAACATAAGTTACTTATGTGAGCATTATATGTATAGATAACGATGAATCTAAAGGAAGGAATCCGTGCGAACAACCCTTGTCACCTGAGATGTTTGTTCTACACAATACAAGGGTGAAATCACCCTTCGTAAATCGCAGGCGAGTGATTCAATTGAAAAACCTTCCTCAAGAACGTATTTCAGATGTATTTTGGTCCAGATGTTCTGAATATATCCTTTGTGTACACTGAACACAAATATCAATTTGATAAAGAAAAATAAAGTAACCTAAGTATATTGTTTTCAAGGTAATATTATTTATAGGGATGGGAAGTATACTTAGGCAAATGCCTCTCCAATATTTGAAACATTTGATGACTAAACAGACTTACTCAATACTCAATCATTTATTGCACATAATGGTTTCACAGGTGGGATATCTATATATATAAAAGAAGAAGCTCCCTTGTAAAGATGCACGCACAGCCTAAACCCCTGGTCCTATAGACTCCAAATTTGGCACGTAGGTTCCTTTTATGGTGTAGACGAGCACTAAGAAAGGATTTTACAAAATTCACCTTCTAAGGGGTTGAAATGGGGGTCCAAAGTTTGTATGGCGAAATAAGATTAGTTGAACTATTTGATTCGAAACTTCGCAAAAGTATTCTTTAAAGTAATTGAGTAAAGGTATGTTAAAGGTTTTTTGAAAATTCAACCCCCGGAAAAAGGTAAAAAGGGTGACGAAGTGAAAAAATCAAGTTGGGTATCGTTTCTATGGTTTATCGGGACGTAGATCACGAATACAATAACGATTTTTAATTTTAACGCGGCGGACGTGAAATACTATGTACACGGTTATGGTGTAATGGGGTAAAATTCGAAAAATATCAATATAATTTTATTATTGATCTTTTATCTATATATATAAAAGAAGAAGCTCCCTTATAAAGATGCACGCACAGCCTAAACCCCTGGTCTTATAGACTCCAAATTTGGCACGTAGGTTCCTTTTATGGTGTAGACGAGCACTAAGAAAGGATTTTACAAAATTCACCTTCTAAGGGGTTGAAATGGGGGTCCAAAGTTTGTATGGCGAAATAAGATTAGTTGAACTATTTGATCCGAAACTTCGCAAGAGTATTCTTTAAAGTAATTGAGTAAAGGAATGTTTAAGGTTTTTTGAAAATTCAACCCCTGAAAAAGTTAAAAAGGGTGACGAAATGAAAGAATCAAGACGGGTATCGTTTTGATACTTTATCGAGTCGTAGATCACGAAAACAATAACGATTTTAAAATTTAACGCGGCGGACATGAAATACTATGTACACGGTTATGGTGTTATGGGGTAAATTTCGAAAAATATCAATATAATTTTATTATTTATTTATATATCATGTTCATTTATGGTTCTAGAGATTCCAAATATAGTGCGTAGGTTTCTTTGAGGGTGTAGGGAAGCTCTAAAAATGGTTAGGTCAAAATCCACTCCCTAGGGGGTGCGATAGGGGTCCAGGGTTTGTATGGCGAAACTTGATCAATTAAAATACCTATTTCATCCCAAATTTCACAGGAGTATCCCTAAACATAAATGAGTAAAGACGTGTTTTAAGTTTTTGAGAAATCAATCCTTGAATGTTGTAAAAAGGGCAAACAGTAAAAATCAACATGGATATCGATTCCACGGTTTATCAAGTCATTGTTCACGAAAACAATAACGATTTTAAAATCTAACAAGGCGGACGTGTAACACCGCTTACCCTGTTATGGGATGGAATTTGATAATCTATCTATCTATATACATAAAAGAAGAAGCTCCCTGATAAAGATCCACGCACAGCCTAAACCCCTGGTCCTGGAGATAATAAAGTTCTTCATATGGAATTTTAAGTCAAAATTGCAAGAAAAGTTCGCCATCTTGAATTTAGGCATTAAGTTTAATACGACCGTGATAAAAATTTATAGAACGCAGCCGAACCACGGGTAAAAGCACCATCCGCCACACTTAAATCGGTTAAGGCAAACGCGCGATAATCGCGGGAAAACATTAACACGCAGTGAATAGATGTTAGTACGCGGGCGAAGCCGCGGGTAACTGCTAGTAAATTTATATATAGATCGCATTATCTACCCTGTTGGGCGCAGCAAGATATAGAGAGAAAGGCACTTATAATTAGACTTATCATAAGAGTTCTATCATAATTATCTTAAAGTGAATTTAGACCAAACGAGCATTCTCTCATTCTATCCCTCACTCTACGAAATTCATTCGTTACACAAAATGTGATTCGTCGAAATTCCTTGATTTCGTAGAGTGGGGGATAGAATGAGCGAATGCTCGTTTGGTCTAAATCCACCTTTAATAATAAACACTCGAATACTACAATATTAGGTACATTCGCTATCAGATATAACGGTTTTTTAAATTATCTGAACATGTTCTCTAACGCCATAATAATAGACGCGTGCTCAGATATTTGTGAGCACCACAGAATTAAATTTGGATGGAAGAAACAAGTTCATTCATTTGTATGGCGGCCGAGCGTGTCAGATTTTGTACTGAAGTTGTTACTTGCCTATGATTTTAAATATTATGTCTCAGGCCCTTGAGTATTGATATTTTTTTGTGTTGTTGCAATTAATATTACTTAAGGAGGCATTATTCATGTTTTTGTTCACTTCAACTTACAAAATTTGACGCCCGAAAGCTGCAAGCTGCGATTAAAGTCGGACAACTCAGTGGGTTTCACTGAGTTCATTTGACACGCTAAGTAGATACGTTTGCTTGATCTATGGTATGTATGACATCTGTGGTGAGCACGCTGGCCGCTCTGATATATCTGATATTGTGGTATTACACTGTTTATTATAGTTGTAGATTTCTAAGAATAAACTTTTGACAGTTATAGATTAATCCTTATTAACATGAGGGTAAGACTCACGGTTTTTCCGATAGTCTTAACGTCATATAAGGCTCATGTCTAAACTGTCGTCAGTTGACAAGCAAAACTCACTAAGTAACAAATACCTACTTGAAATAAAGCTCTTATCTCAGTTCTGGTTTAACACTGACATAAGAGGTTGCTAAGAGTAGTGACAGTTTTTATAGTGAGTTTTGCTTGTCCGCCGACGCTGTCAAATGTTCATTCTTAGAAATCGCCGGCAACTATATTAATCTAGAAGACGGAGCAAGAAAGATCATATTATTAAACGGTTAAACTGACGTGTATTTTAGTTACTACGCGCGACATGTTTCGGAGAGCCTAGGTCTCCATTATCAAGCACTGCAATGTTATTCACTAAGGAAACCGCCTTGCTGTCAGCGCTGTGTCAGCGCTGCGGCAGCGTCGAGCCTAAAAATGGTATTCACTAATGTACTTTAAACGACACCAGCGCTCGGCGACGAATGCGGTGTGAGCTGGAACTACACTGCGTCGAGAGTTTGACGTTTAATGTATGAACTTCGTATTCTCTAACGAAAAACAGCGACGAACTCGCCCACAACCTCGCTCACAGCCTCGATTCCTAATGTCAAATAAAACAGCTAGGCTTTTAGACAAGGCTGTCTCGACGTTGAGCTCGTTGACGAACGCAGCGTGTGAATAAGAGAATAGCATAGCTGAGCTCGCATTACGACCCAGTACGCGCCGCGCTCCAAATCGCGAGGCGTTAACGCAGGCTCAGTGCTTGATAATGGAGACTTACTCCTTATTCATAAACGTCTGCTAGCTTAACGAGCCGCTAATAATTGTTTGTCCCTTTTGCTCTTATGGACACATTGTTAAGACCGAAAGGGACAAACAATTATTAGCGTCTTGTTAAGTTAGCAATTGTTTATGAATAAGGGGGTAAGACTGTCCGAAACGTGTCGCGCATAGTGATTAAATAACTACATGTGAGTTTAACCGTTTATTTATTTACTTCACTAACCTGATAATTATTAAAATATCAGTACCTGATGATCATTGAAACAAACATTTATGCATTTGATTGTCTTCGCAAATCGTGCCTACAGGATACGGATTTCGGATTTTGGCAATAACTTCGATGGACCCAAACCTAAATAATTTGGTATGCCTATGTCACAACTAAAACAAGTCATAATAATATAGGTATTAACATTTTTAATTGACAGTATTTAGTTAATTTGTTGCCGAGTGCTAAATGAAAATAATACTTATTGTTATTGACAAACTACCTACTATTCGTTATGATATTAATTAATGTATACACTGTCTCATTTTTTTTATGTTTAGTCGCTTACGAACTTTTGCGACAATATTATGTCAATTTGTGATTAAAAAAATCACTCCCTTCACGTTTCGCGATAAAGTTTAAACGACTAAACATTATTATTATTTTTTTTAGTTTATTTTTCTAAAACTAGTTTCACGTACAGATTTTACATGTATGCTACTATAGAAAAAGTTCAAGGGAGGTTTAAGTATATTATAGTAAGCGAGAACGAGCGAATCGATCTGCATTACATTTAATAATGTTTGAGAGTATATTATTTACAAATTTTAAATTACAATGTAGTAATTTTACATTTTTTGTTATATTTTTCCTTATCGTTAGTAACACTAATGAGCTCAATACATTCTTGTGTAGGTAATATACCTATTTAAAGTAGCACGTGTAAATTAGTAACTTTATCGTGGAACTTAAAGGGTGTGACTTTTTAAATCAAAAATTAACCGAAGAAAATATTAAATAATATAACGATTTCACAATGTCGTAACAGATGTGCTTACCATAGAAAAAATCAACTGCCAAAGACTCTGGTTGTCACGGGATCAAGAGCGAGAGAGAAAGAGAGAGAGGGGAGAGAGTCTTTCGCAGTTGATTTTTTCTATGGTAAGCACATCTGTTACGACATTGTGGGATTATCCGCATTGTAAAAAAGTAACAACAACATCAATTTGTTTAATTAAAAAAAAAAAATTTTGATGTTTCCTAATCATAAATATAACAATTATTTTTCTATTCAGATTCGCGAAGAGGCACCCGACAGCGCACGCGCCGATAGCGCAGACGCACTGCGCTCGGGTTGCGCCGCCCGCGCCCCGCCGCCCGCGCACCGCTGCCTAGGTTTGTGTCTACTGTTACTGTTACTAGCCGCGCGGCCGCTCGAGCCGAGCGCGCCCGAGCCCAACCCGAGCGGGCCCGAGCCTAACCCGAGCGGGCCCGAGCCCGCCCGAGTCAACGCACTCGAGCTCGGGCGACCTAGAATAAGAAGCTGTGCACTAACTGCTAGCCTAAGTTCAGACTTATCGAGACCGCCCCGGGCTCCCTGCTTAACACGGGTTTTGGTGACTTAGCTCATGGCTCTTGTGATTTTAGTTAAATTTACTAAGGTTAATTTAATTTTAGGCTGATTTTTCAGTTACTTGTTCGGTTCGGAATAGGATAAGGAAGCACTGCGGTAGCATAATGATAACAACAGATCGGTAGTAGATGCGAAATTGTATAAAACATCTCATTGTATTAAAAATATTGCTTTAAAGGCTGGTTATAGTTATAGTTGACTGCAGAAAAGGTACCCTACATTATATAATTTTGTATGCATGTATGGGGGGTACCTTTTCAACAACCAACATCGATATTTATTGCACCAATGGTGAGGTCACTCGATGTGGACATAAGCAGTATGATTTTGTTCATTTTAAAAGATTCCTCTTTCCATATATATCATACATGTTTTAACTGTGTGTAATACCATTTGCCTCCAATTATATTGAGATGTTTATTGTTTGCCTTATTTCTGGGTATTATAGAAGGTATAGGTAGTTGTTTTTTTAAGAATTGATCTCATTTGACATTTTCACTCACAATGCATGTTCAAAAGAGATCAATTTGTAAGGTTAAAATATGCCTTCCGATAAGTCTTTTTGCTAGTCAATGGATTAAAACATGCGGGTAAGAATAAAATTATTGCATAATGATTATGATGAAGGACTGATCCTGTAGACTTTAACTAGAATCGAATAAGTAACTGAATATACCCTGTCCATTTAAGAATTATTGTGAGCTTACTCAACGAGACCTATTCAGATTTTCACAATATGACACTATTTCGATTTTTATTGGTATTTCAATATGATTAAACTGTTATTGGTGGCAGTATGAGAATCTGAATGTGCCTCTGGATTATTTGAGAACAAATTGTGTAAGAGAATTTTCTAAATGGACTGCCTCAAAATCCAGGCTATAGTATATATTTTAAAATAAGTACAAGCTGTTAGATAATAACAATGGTTTACTTAATGTTTTATTGTCAGCACAATTTTTCATTGTTTACTGTGAAGATAATTTTACCGTGGTGATAAATATCAATAGCTAATTTGTTATATATATCATCGTACTTAATGTTTTTCTTTATATTAGATTAATAGCAGGTTGTATAACTTCAGTTACCGATCAATACTTTATTATTTTGTTGATCAAATGTAGGTCATTTACACCAAGTTATTGCGTTATCATTTATACATACTTTTAAAGGTTTATTTTTTAAGCCTTCATTATACCAGAAAAACCAGATTAAACCAGAAGTTACAATCAAGTCCATTTACAGTAATTTTATCACGTAAATGTATGTATTAAATAAATGAAATTTTATTATAATTTTGTCCCAACCCTATTAAACGTATTTTCAATATTCCGTTCATTTGTTCTTCGATTTCAAAATTGTTAAAAGCCTTGTACTAAGTATGGAAGAAGTGCAATTACGTAAAAGTAATTATAATATACGATTGTCCAATTCGTCCATTTTAATCGTATAATTGGCATCATAAAATCTTAAATAAATAAAGTCCCGTAATAACTCTTCAATTTTTAAATCATACATTTTTCATTCGTGTAAATTCGAATTTCATCATTTCGAAAACATGTAATATCTACGTTTTTCATTATGTAGGAATCACCTTTTTCTTGTCTTTCATTGCTATGGTTACGCACTCCTAGTTCACCTATAAAATAATACTTTCAGTTATATTGCATTACAATTGTAAGTATATTTTTTTACAGTTACGTGGCCTTTCCATGGTGACCACTCATTATGTTACTTTTACCCCCTAGGTGGCGTAACAAAATAACAACAAAGAAAAGGTGATTCACCATAATTCAATATTCTGGCATAATAAAAAAATACATAATACTTATTGATATCAATAGAAATCCAAAACAACACAAATAGTAAAAAAATGTCATGTAAAGTATTTCAATTATTTTACATTTTGGACCTTGGGGGCTAGCATATCTTGTGTTTGACAGCAACTCGCGGCTACATGTCTCTTTTTAATCAATACGATCGAAAAGAGACGAGTAGCTGCGAGTTGCTGTCAAACAAAATGTTCTAAGGCCGCTTATGTACTTACAAATGGTAAATACGTAGGTGCTAATAATTTTTAAGCATTTTTTTAACAAACCCGTGGGTAACAAGTACATCTAAATCAAGACAATATTTATTTAAAGCCCTATAAAAAAATCGTGAGATATAATAATTATGCATATAATTAAACGGTTAAACTCACGTGTATTTAGTCACTACGCGCGACTTGTTTCGGGGAACCTAGGTCTTCATTATCAAGCACTTGCGAGTCGCAAGTTTAACTGTTTAGTTATATGTATGTATCCCTATAAAGCTGGATAAATTTAGTGCCAACTGAAAGAAAACATTTTATTTAATTTACATTATTAACTCAGGAGTAATATAATGTAGGTAATAAGTTATTCAAATACGGGAAATGTAAAATCCCAATCAATGGTACCAAAATATAAGAATCATGTTCAAGTGTTTGAGTAAAATTTTGTGGCGGAAAACGGAATTGCCGGCCGCTTCGCAAATATGAAATCAACAAGCCAGAAATATATTAAGATTATGTAAACACGGGCAATGAAGTGAACATTAAATACGTCTAGGTTTAAATTAAATCATATTAAAAATGGACGTCGCCACAAGTTATGTAAATACGTAATATATTTTTCATCTTTCCGTGTCAGTAAAAAATAAATAACTCCAACCACTCGTACGTAATTAATTAGTTCATCAATCCTTACAAAAAAAATGCTCATACTCGTAAATATATGCTCAACGTACTTCATGAGGCTACCTATTCATAATTTATAAAGTATCTAAAAAACAGTAATTCTACCGCAAACTTTGAGATACGTACGTAGGTAGAGGCAGGTACGTACATTTCGTGCATCTCTATCACTCAAAAGAAGACATCATCCGGATGACAGAGATAAATTTGCACGAAATTCCCATGTTCGCGATTGGACCTCAGATTATTATCAAAACATTATTTTTACAAAGTTACTGTACTATTTTTGCATTCCATTTGCCGAAACACTGGCCGGGAAGTTGATAGGTTTTTTTTTGCATTAGGAATGAGGTAGACATCTTGACGTGTTTTTACCGACTTTTAAAAGAAGAAAGAGGTTAAAAATTCCGAATTGTTATTCATAACGATTGAAAAACTCTTTCAAAAATTCAGTTTTTGTAAATTATTTACGAAAACAAAATAAATATACTCGCAAATTATACGGAACAAATTAATAGTCTGAATTTTCGCGAAGTTGATAATATTTATAATGTTTTGCTTTTAAATACAAGACATGTCAAGGTAGTTTATCTTTTCTAATGCAAAAGTCTATAAATATGAGATCTATATCTATAGCTGCGCATAAGTACGACTCAATTGTTAAAACAGTGCATCGAATTATCTTGACAGGATATCTATGGATCCTAGGCAGTTATATGTCAATCCACTGACCCGTTTGTTTCATTATCCAGCCCAAATACTAGTTTTGGGGATATATGGGTTAAATTCGTTGCTTATCTAAAATATCGCTATTAAAAAACGTTACACAACCCCCCCCCCCCCTCTCAATCATAAACGTCTTCTAACTTAATAAGCCGATAAGTATCGTCCTTCCCTTTCTGTCTTATAGTTGAGCTATTGTTGTCAAAGATCTCACTAGGATTTTTTGCTGAATACTGGCATATCACGAAATAATACTCAGATCAAGCATTTTTTTATTTAAACAATGTCGTATGATAAAAAAAAATTGCCGGAATCATTTCGTGATAAGCCGTTAGTCTTCATAAAATTCAATACATATTTCGGAATATAACGTCTAATCCCGATGCCCGATAGATTTGAAACATCGGCAATGCCAAAATATGGTCTGACTATGAGATATCCATTTAAACAATTATTTATATCTATTTTCCGTTCTATAAAAAAATAAAAATAAAGTAATCACTTCCTTTAAAACACATATAAAAAAAAAATCAAATGTTTGTCCTGTAAAAACATTTTTTAAATAGTGACATTTTAGATATGCAGCGAGATATGTTTTTGATCCGCATATTTATGGCGCACAAAAACTATAAATTTGTCGTATTTTTCACTCCGAATCTGAAATACGGCTCGTTTCGTTTTTGCAATATCGATGTCGATTTATTGCAATGCACTGAATTTAAATTCATTCATATGATTACTTACGAAACGGGACCTAATCTATAAAAAATATAAATTAAATTTTCAAATATTTCAAATATTATGTGAAAAGGGTTTAGCAGCCTTACCGAACAAGTGGTGCCTTTCCCCACGGATGAGGTCAATATTTTAGGTGGTGTACTAGCAGGACCTAAGAATACTCCATGCTTAATATCAGCTCTAGATCTTCTTTTGTTTCAGAGTTATTCAAGATAATGTAAAATATACAGGGTGCCGTTGAAAGTGGCATATTTCGTAAACTGTTCAAGTTAGATCAACCAAACAAAATTGTGTTTGATAACAATAAAATAAACTACAAAATGCATATTTTTAACCTGCATCTTGTCCTTATTTTTCATAATAAAAAAAGGTTTCTTGTTTTTTTTTCCATATTTTTTTTTATTTCACGCGGAGGTACACCTACAAAAAAAATATGCATACATAGCCACTAATGTCCACTGTATACATAAATAAAAATATTTCCGTAAATCATCGTGCGTAATGCCAAAAAAAATTTTTTTTCAGAAGTAGTCGTTACTGGCATACAAATAAAGTACCAGTGCAGTGTGAACATAAGTTAGTGTGTAGGTATACAATCTCTCGACACTTACCGCACAAAATATCATTGACGTAAATTGACTTATTAGTACATTTGCTTTATAAAAGAGAGATAAACATTTGACACATAGTATTGTTTTCTACATTTGATTTGTTGCATTTTCTGTAGGAAAATGGAAAAAATTAAGTATAAGTCTTGTGAAAAAACGTTAAAAAATATATGTGGACAGAAAAAATGCATAAAAACTGGACAAGAGGCTGATTTATACAGGAAGTGGCCTGTAACAGGAGCAAAAAATCAAATGGAAGACTCCTCTGACTGCCTCTAGTTATTCGCAAAAGGTCCCAGTGTTTTAAAGTTATCCATTAAGGAGAAACAGTATGTTAAAGTTACGACCTATGAGTGATGTATCTAGGTATCACAACATTGTACCTTATTAATGATTAAACATATTGGTAGTTCAGTGGACATAAAACTAAATGAGCTAAAAAGTTTTTTTGAACTCATGGTTTTTTAACTGGTTTAGCAAAAAAAAATTTTTTTTTTGTATTACACCGATTTAACTTTTTTGGTATAAGTCAATTTACGTCAATTATTTTGTGCGGTAAGTGTCGAGAGATTGTATACCTACACACTAACTTATGTTCACACTGCACTGGTACTTTATTTGTATGCCAGTAACGACTACTTCTAAAAAAAATTTTTTTTTAGCATGACGCACGATGATTTACGGAAATATTTTTATTTATGTATACAGTGGACATTAGTGGCTATGTATGCATATTTTTTTTGTAGGTGTACCTCCGCGTGAAATAAAAAAAAATATGGAAAAAAAAACAAGAAACCTTTTTTTATTATGAAAAATAAGGACAAGATGCAGGTTAAAAATATGCATTTTGTAGTTTATTTTATTGTTATCAAACACAATTTTGTTTGGTTGATCTAACTTGAACAGTTTACGAAATATGCCACTTTCAACGGCACCCTGTATATTTTACATTATCTTGAATAACTCTGAAACAAAAGAAGATCTAGAGCTGATATTAAGCATGGAGTATTCTTAGGTCCTGCTAGTACACCACCTAAAATATTGACCTCATCCGTGGGGAAAGGCACCTCTTGTTCGGTAAGGCTGCTAAACCCTTTACCATTCACTATAATGTATTCTGAATAAATATGTTTGGGAACGTCGGAGGTAACTTTCGAATCATATTAATATAAACACGCAATTAAATCTCGTTTTGTAAATAATCAAATGTGAAAATGAAGTTAAAATCAGTAATCTGTATAAAGCCTGTTTATCTTTACTTGTCTAATCTAGTAAACAAAGTCCTAACCTCATAATGCACATTTCGGTCTGTAAACAATTGTTAACTTTATTATGATAAAGAGTTTCATGTGCAATTAAAATGTGTATGTATCGCTCTGGATCTTCTGATTTCAGTTATCCTGGTCGCTTTTGAGAAAAGTTTATTTTGAGGTTAGGAACTTGTTTACTAGTTGGCACAAGTGAGGATGAACAGGGTATAGTAGTTTGATTAGTCATTTGACACATACATATCTGTTACAATAAGTTGATGTTAAATTAAAGTGTTAAATAATAATGCCTTTAAACGTATAGGGTCAAGCAATGATATTATACGTAATATACCATTATTAATTATAATTAGAGAGTAAGAGAAAAATTTAGATGACAAAAACGTTAATACAACAATAATTTAACTAAAAAAAGTATACATTTTTCCTTCACAGATATTAATAAAAGGCAAATACCTTTATTTCGTATTAATTTCAATTGGATAGGCATCTCTACGCGTTCCTGATTGGGCCATATTAGTCAGAAAAACGAAAACTAAAAAAAATGCCCGAGTGTATCCTGGCCAAATAAAATATCGAACTCGATGGTCTATGTATACCTACTCGTAGAGACCATGTTACTTTCTAAACTTAATTTGTTTTTATTATTGGTAAAGAGAATTATTTAACTTTTTTGAGGTTATTTTTAACCTTTTTTTTTACAAAATAACTCCACAAGATAGCGTTGACATGTTGTTGTTTAGCAAAGTGTAAAATATTTAATTTGCGTATAATATCATTGATGTCACGTAGATCCAATCAAGTTAACGTAATTGTAATAATATATAATGTAAACGTCCGAGTTATAGCAACTGTGCCAGTATAATTGAAATGAAACTGAGACGTAATAACTATACATAATAATTAAATGGTTTAACACGTGTGTATTTAGTCACTACGCGCGACATGTTTCGAGGACCTAGGTCTCCATTGTCAAGCAGTGGGTTCGCATTCACGCCTCGCGACTCGTGAGAGTGGCGCGAGGCGTAAACGCGGACTCAGTCGTACGCAAACGTGTCACGCGTAGTAATTAAATACATGTATGTTTAACCCTTTCATTATTATGTACGTGACCGTAGTATTATGCCACCTTAAAACTACAAAGTGTAACGAAAATTGTGTTGAACCTTATAATGACATGTCCAATATCGAATTCTAATTTGGAAAATATTAACGAAATAGTATTTTTACGGGCTTACCAAACAGCCCAACCAACGCAGTCACTTTTCCTTATTAAAATTCTATACTGTATTTCGCTTAAAAAACACTGCTATTTTTGCTAGACTTTTGTAAAAGAGGGCGTAGCAACTATTGGGCATTAGCCACATGTACACTGAATGAACTGCCTTGCGAGGCAATTGCACAGGCGTTTGTATGCCTCGAGCGAGGTATGTCTATACAGATCGCGCGAGCCGTCTCGCGAGGCAATTCGTTCAGTGTAGACTCATTATTGGCGGCACTAGGAACGCTAGGCACTAGGACGTTTACCTTACTTGCATATTGTGGTTGTGATCATATAGGAGATTGCCAATCCATGTAAAACTAACATAATGATAGATTAACATGTACAGTACATTATAAGTGTGTGTCGAGTTAAACATTTGGAGATTTGTACAAATTGCTCACGTGTAAATTCAAATAGTAATAAAAATGACTGAAAAGTTCAGCATTTCTCATCGACTGGTAGTTAAATTAATATTAAATGTAATTCTGTAATTCTTGTAAACAATAGCTTCGGTTGATGACTAGGGAAGTACTTAAGAAGTGTTCAGCTCTTATAAATTAGTAAAATTATTTATTATGTAGAATGATAGTCAGTAAATCAACTTATTTTTCGATGATTTATGGTTTTTAAAGTATCTACTACTACGACTTTATACTACTAACGGGGATCTCTGCAATATTTTTTGCCTATACAAAATACAACATACTTAATACCTATTTAAAGGTGCATTCAGACCAAACGAGCATTCGCTATTCTATCCCCCACTCTACGAAATCAACGAATCACGCTTTGTGTAACGATCGAATTTCGTAGAGTAGGGGGTTGGAATAGTGAATGCTCGTTTGGTCTGAATGCACCTTTACAGGAAAGCGTATTCCATTAAGAAATATTGTTGACGGTAATGTAAATCTGGATGCAAACATAAATAGGATAGATCTATTTATATGACAAGTGAGGAATCGTATTAATTAGGAAAAAATATCACGTAAATGCTTATTTCTTTGTATGTAATGTTGGCCTGTCTGAATATCTGCTGCATACAGCATTTTTGACGACAAAAACGTATAAAGGTGCATTCAGACCAAACGAGCATTCGCTGTTCTATGCCCCGCTCTACGAAATCAACGAATCACGTTTTGTGTAACGCTCGAATTTCGTAGAGTAGGGGGTTAGAAATAGCGATTGCTCTTTTGGTCTGAATGCACCTTTAGGTGCCAAGTTCTAAAGGTTTGTTCAGAACTTAGAACCTTGTACGTTGTTGAAGTTTTATTGATTTATTTTTCCTAATTTTTACTAATAGGTAAAGGACATCGTATGCCTTTGAATGGATAATTTCTGTCACTTTCCGTAGCCAAGGACACTTCTTAAGACTTTGAGCTATAAGTGTTGGCCATGAAGTTAAGTTCGACTAAGTGTAGCTAGGCCTAGACTTCGCTCTTCGAAGGTCACTTTTATAACACTGTATCAAATGTAAAATTGTTCCTAAGCTACCGGTTTAATGTAAATGTTGATGCATAATATGTATATATTGGTAATATGTGAACGAATATAATAAAAACAATCTTTTATTACAAAACTTACAAAGATTTTCATTTCAGGAGTCTTGTCAATGATCTAGTATTAAAAGTTAGTCGCAATTTAGATTTGTGTTTAGTTTGAGCTACACACGTAGATTTTAAGAAACACTGTTAAGCATCGGCCACACTGTCGCTTAAAAGCTACGGAATCGCAGAACGCGCAATAAGCGTCAGGTTTTTCCACATCGCTTCTAAATTCACTGACTCATCGTTACGCCAGCAGCGTCATAATCACAAAAATGTAAGCTCCTTGAAAAACAGTATCCTTATACAATATCATCCTTATTTTGATATTTAATAATTTACAAATATTTACCGAAGCGGGTTACTTACATAATTTTTAAGTCGCTCGACAAGTTGGGTCTAAACAAGCAATTAGTTTGAATTCTAAACGTTTTAGTGCAAACGGAAAAATATCTTGTAATGTTGTTTAAAATGTACTTTATAGAAGAACAAATAAGGTACATTTTAAGAGTATTTGAATGCTTCTGTAGCCGTACCATGAGATGGCGCGGCGTTATTAACGCGCGTTTAATTTCGGGTACGAGCAGGATGGATAAAAAGTAATAATAATAAAAAATAATCAGTGGCATTTTGATTTTCAAGGAGCGGCATTAAGATCACATTTCCGAGACAACACTAACGTGCGATTGCCGCTAGCGGCACGCCGCTGCGATTCCGTGCCGTCGCCGTTTTTAAGCGGTTGTGTGGCCGGTCCTTTATTTGTACACACTTGTATTGTTATGTTTATGTTGCATGTATTGCTTTGCTTCTACTGCTTGATGACACGCTTTTAGATCTCACTGGTAAATGCATGTACTTGTTTCTTCTCCTTACAAACACTCATATTAGACGAAACATTTTGTAGTCCTATCAGAGGAATTACCTTAAAACAGTGAAACATAATTTTTCTAAAGATTTTTTTGTAAAGATAGTACCAGTTTACTTTTGAGGGATTTTTTTTTCTGTGATTTTTTAAAATAATTTGGTGGCATTTTCATAATTGTCACCAAAATTTGCGATTGAAGTTATAGTAAAAAAAACTAATTTGAATACAATGTCAAAATTCTTATCCTTGTATATTTAGCTAAATTAATGTTGTAAGATAATTCCTAGACGACTTATACAATTTAGCCACCCTGTATATTGAGAAGTTGGTAAGCAGTGCAAATAGTTGTAACCACGAATTTGGCAGCTAGTCTCATTTACTGTTCCATGAGAAAACTAAGTTCTCAGGCGCGTTATTTGACAAAGTAGAGTCGACGTCAAAGATATTATTAAGGTTCTAGTGCCGAAAACCTATTTAAACAACTTTATAGCCTTTACATTAAGGTTGTGTGAAGATATTTTTGTCACCTGAATAATGACGTCATTGACGTCGACTGTACCCACTACCTACTGATATCGGGCCATGGAAGTTGTGGAAATATCTTAAATAGGAAATATTTTGTCCTTTGAAAGTTTCCTGAATTTTCCCCAATATTTTATACACAATTTAGTGTACGGCGTAATAGCACACAACATTATAGCTGTCAAATATGTGTCCACAATACTTTGCTTACACTGCTCTTCAAATTGATATTACCTATGGCAATAACTAAAATCCCTTACTACTAATAAAACACTATTCGGTAACAAACAATCGTTAAATTCTCTCTAACATTCAATTACTTTGCGAAAAACAGAACTGAATGTTGCCATAAATAAACTGAAGTAAATAAAAATGGCACAAAATCGACGTTCAGCTATTTGGGTCTGGAAAAACTCTGTTTATTTAACCGTAAATCACTGTCCACTTAATTTATCGTTTGATGTTTGTTTGCTTCTCACTCCTACACACTGAAACTCACGACATTTTAACCTCAGGCGTATTTGATTACAAAAATCTCAATTTGATTTGAACTTCAAACTTGACACTTTCGAATCGCGAGAACATTAAATCATTTTGACATTTGTAGTTTTGAATATGCCTCGTATTTTTGTGCACGTCTTTTTGCATGGTCACTTCACAATTCGACACAAATCATATCAAAATTCGAGATCAGTGACAAGATTCTATAACCTATCCTCGTTCCTCGTTCTATCGAAGGTGTGAAGCATCTGCATCGTCAAGAGCTGCATGGAGCGGTGCTGGTTGGTGGCGGACTCTGGCTCTTATTCCTATGTAATTAAAGGCTCTGTTCTTTCTTCCACTAGAATGCGCGAAGGGTTTGCACTTGTACGAGGGTCGGTGCTTCGCGCGCTGCCCGCCGGGCACTTACGCCAGCGAGATGCTCCAACAACGCTCAAGACGCCGTAACCTAACTCTGAGCGAGCCAATCAGGATACGGCAAGCTGACGAAGCGACAGACATGGAGCCACCGCCCAAGTCTCCCCTAGTCTGCCTCACGTGTCACTACACATGTGCGACCTGCTCCGGGCCGCACAATACCCAATGCCTGTCCTGTTTAGACGACGCGCGTCTTTTCAACATGTCGGATGTCGAGCCGCGCTTCTATTGTTACCCCAATACTGTCCTACCGCAAATCGATAACGCCAACTGGCATTACAGACTCAACGTCGCTTTATCTGTCACTCTTTTCGTTATATGCTCCATTTCGCTCTATTTCCTAACAGTTTGCCTTATCAAAAGATGCAGCGCATATTGCTGTGGTCACTATTCGTCTAATTTGGCAAACTCTAATATTGCTTACAACAAACTCGCGGTGGACGAAACTCAACAAAATGAAGCTGAGATAGAGGATGAAATTCTTCAAGCCATAAAATATACCAGTGACAGTGATTCTGAGGATAATTTGAATTTATAGCATCTAGCGTTCCGCTCAGAGTATTATGAATTAGTCGAACAACTGAGTTGTAGTGAGTGAAGTAAGAACGCTTTTAGACTAGCGCTTTTGATTACGTTTGACGCTTGCTGAGTGAGCATGTAAGCCAACTACGTGTAGAAGAGTACCTAGTAAGCGTTTTTAAACGAAGCTTGAACTTACTAGAGAACAATATTTCGAGAGAAATCTCTCAACTAGAGATGTGCCTTACCCGGTCAAATTTTTCCTAAAAATAACATGTGGACATTTGCTGTTTGGAAATGTTCTCCATACTGTGCTAGGAAATTTACACATTACATACTACCCTACATTGAGGCTTACAGCAACTAGCTTAAATAAGTAGGAATAAAGCTAAAAACATAGTACACAGAAAATCTTCGTGACATCGAGGCACAAAGTCGCGTAGAATCTGTTTTTTTTATCTGACACTTACAGCGTCAAGCGGATTAGCTTGAAGGGATTTCGTATCCAAGCTACTATGAGCGTAAATAAACGCTAGGCTCAAAGCGTAACAGGAGAAAAGAAACGAGTGCAGGGCCAATTGTGATATCCCCGAAATAATGTCACAAGTTAAATAGGTGTAAGTATACATTACATCGTTGACTGTAAAATGACAAAAATTAGGAGCGTACAAATTTTAGTATTAATTATTCGTCCAAAGAAAATTTTCGATCTTTCTTCTTTCTTTTTTGGTTCAAACAGTAGGGAGGTATATTGAGATTTGTGAACGTATGTGACGTTACGCTAAGTGTGCATTTTTATGAATATAGCCTTTGATTCGGTTGACGTCATTCGCTGCGCTATATACAAGTACATTGTTTTAGAATCTCCAAATACTAGAGTGAAAGTTATATCTCTCAATTAATTAATATAGTCTGACAGTGACTAGTACTCTATCTCGAATACCTCAAACACAAGACACTGTGGCACCGTTCTTATGCAGCAATGTTTAAATATAAAAATGCGACCATACCGCAGCTTAAAAAAGCATGGAATTGCAGCGACGCACCGTAAACGACATAACTTTACCGCATGTTCTTTGCGCCGATACTTAAAATTACGAAATATTTTTAACGTGATTTTTTATGAAACAGTTGTGTTTTACGACTGCCACGCCAGTGTTTTTTTAAGTTACGGTGTGGGGAATATGCGCATAAGGGTGAATATCTGAGTGTTTCAACCGCCTAATTTTGGTGGCATGATTTTTGCCGAAGTTTCTGAACGTCTCAATGTTATTCTCGTCATTTGTATAAGGTACCGTGCTTCCTTCAAACGACAAAGTAGCACATTATAACGAATAGAAACCTCGGTAAAAATGATGCCACCAAAATTAGGCGGCTGAAACGCGTCACAGCAAATCCGTGCTATCAGCGTTTTTTAAACTACGATATGGTCGTACCTTCATGTGACGCTTCACGCATTTAGTTTTAACAGCAACAAAATCTGACGCTACAAACGACACTACGTCAACCGAAGATTAACGGCTTAAGCAACACTTTGGTGTCGCTATCCTTTCTTTTTAAGATTATGTCGACTTTTTAGAATCTTCTAGGACTCACTACTTTACTGAGATTAACCGTTTACGTAAACTTTTATTTCTAAGTAGCTTTAAAACTCATTCTTTAGAACCCTGGTCAAGTTAAGAAACTTATTCCATCTTAGTGTAGGTACTTTTTGCTTTTTAAAATCCTTGCTTATAAGTTAGGATAAGTATTAGTAAAGCCAGGGTTCTTTTTATTTTCATTCCTTGGTCTTAAGAGGTGATCACAGTTATTTTTAGATGATACATATAATAATATTTTTAGATATTAAGTAGGTAATTCTATTAGTAACTTTGTTACGAGTTTTTTGGTGAACAATATTTCATACGTAAAAACAATGTGATCGAATACTCTTTTTCTACACCGTGGGCAATAATAAACGGACAAGCTTCAACTACATTCTTACAGTATTTCAAAAAGTAATCTTATATCAGCGTAGGTAAGTTAATTTAGAATTTATACTTGCTAAAATAGATATCTGCCTTTTGCTACTCGTTTTTTCTTTCCAATATCTATGTTAATGTAACTACTCTTCGTATATTGTTTTCGAATCAAGATGTTTTTTTTATCGTCTTAACAGTTGAAGTCTTCGCTAAACTGTTTTTACATATCGCATTTCTAAGTTATATTTAATGAGTAATCATGCTGAACGTAGTTCTAGTTGGTGTTTCAACTTTCGATCAGAAAATGATGTCAGTTTGAAAGTTCCTTTCAGTTAAATTCAATTAATGTCATACTTTGAATCATAGTATATATTTACGTTAAACCAATTGAAACCGTAGGTCACTCGAGAACTATGATAAAGTTCCGTAATAAAGATTATAAGAATTTTCATCATCATCATCAGCCTTTATCCGTCTACTGCCGAACAACGGCCTCTTCTATTGCCTATGCGTATGCACGCATTAGGAGATAAATGCATTAGCATTTACCTCTTAACACGTGCATACGCTTGCCTAGCTTGCCCAGCGTGGCTATTATGGAATCGCCACGCTGGGCAAGCGGGTTGGCGATGGCAGTAGTGTCTAATAACGCTGCTGCCCATCATCATCCTTCAATAAATAAATGGCCAGTAACACTTCTATCCCTTTGTCGACACTTACAACTCAAATGGGAAGAGTTGGGCTGGTGACAAAATATATTCATACAGAAGTGAAAAAAAAAATGTGTTTGCCGTGTGGTGACACGGCAAACACATTTTTTTTTTCACTTCTGACTTCTTAAAGTTTGTTCGCCGATCAAGTGCCACGGTGTAGATTACAGTAGGGCATAGGTATTTGAGATTCCCGGCTGTGATCCGCTCTTAAACAAAATGAGACCAAACGTAGCAATAATCTTCTAAAGCATAATATTACAGCCTATTCAATATTAGTTGTCTTATTTAGTAAACAAGTTTCTAACCTAAGTAAAATCCTTCTAATAAACATTTTTTTTTGCTATAAAACTGTCATGTTTGCCTGTATCTATATATAACTGAGTGCGTATTTTGGTCAAGTTATTATTTCCCATCGAATTGGTATATTTTCAATCAGGGAAATGGGCCATTTTTTTTCAATGTTTTCACCTCATTTTTTGTTTAGATTTGGAACTTTTAATATGATTTCCGCTCTGATAGAAGAAAATCTTTGTCCCAATGTTCAATTACCTTACCGTTTTTTCATACATTTTGTATGGCGATAATGCAATGTAAAGTTCGAATTTATGTACATTTGGAACAAAAATTTTCTCGTATTAGGATCGAAAGAGCTAACGATTCTGAAATCATGTAAAAAATACCTGTTACAAAAAAAGTGGGAGGAATAAAAAATGGCCCAAATAGAGGTTTACGTCAGAAAACGCCTTTAGTACCGTTTGATAGCCAGATTTGGTACCTAGCTGCCAAATGGGAAATATGGTTTCCTGGTAGCCATCTATGAAATGGTAATAATTTTCCCATCTCGTAGCCGGATTTGGTACAAACCTGGTTACGAATCGGTAATGGTAAAGTACCGATTTAAAGCCAGTTACCTCATCATCTCAGCCATAAGACGTCCACTGCTGAACAAAGGCCAGAGGCTAGAACAAAAGCCAGTTACCTATTGGGATTTTATACCCATTTCGAAGCTGATTCCGAAACTTTGACTACCAAACGGTACTAAAGAAGAAAACGTGCATTTTAAATGAGTTTGTTTACTAGATGGACAACTAAGGGTGAATTAATGGGCCATACTTAAGGTTTGCTCAAGTTGCCATCTTATTGTGTAGTATTGAGCTTGTATGTAAATTGTGCTAATACATATGTAAATAAAGGAGTTCCTATTTTTAGAGATTGTTATTTATTTATGCTCTTTTTCAGAATCCCTGGATAAATGTATCCGGATGGATAAATATATGTTTTTCCCCGGGCAAATAATAGAAAAAGTCAGCTTTCGTTAATCTGGCAGATATATTTTATTCGGGGATGGTAAGTCGGGTCCTTGACGTCTCTATACCCCCGCCCTCTATAGCAAATTCAACGCAACGGAGAGTTGTCGAGTTAGCGGACGATTGTGGTAGACACACGTCTTTGAGTGGCTTAAGGTTGTAGTACCTTCGAAACATTAAGTACAGATGTCGCTAGTGATTAGCTTCACAATACCATTGACTAAATTCGCTGTGATCTACGGAAGGTCGTCTGGTGTAATTGGAAGCACGTTGGACCGGCAATCAAGAGGAAACGGGTTCGAATCCCGTGACAACCAGAGTCTTTCGCAGTTGATTTTTTCTATGGTAAGCACATCTGTTACGACATCGTGGGTCTCTATACTCATCAGTAAATATTTTTTTTGTTTTGATAATAAAGACATTGCTGTCTCTAAGAAACCTTTTTTTAGATCTATAACTTATACATTACCGGTCAAAAGTTGAAGTTTACTCCAGCATCCGCGTGGGTATACCTACCTAAAGCTGCCACAGCTGCCTCAGTTATCTGAGCTGTTTGCAAGTAATAAAGAAATAGTTCAAGGACACATTTGTAAAACACAAATTTCGACTGAAATGCTGAAAACATTAGCCCAAAAAGTCCATTTCGTATAAAAATCGGGGTATGAACTTAAACTTTTGACTGATAGTGTAAGTTTCGTTATCTATCGTCGAGGTAAAGTTGAAGTTTGAAGGTGCATCGACGTAGTTCCCGAAAGTAAGTAAGTACCTAATTTATGAAATCTGTAAAACCTTTACAGATTTTGACTCTACTAGCCTACCAATTTTTATCAATATCGAAGACGTGATGAAAATGTAAAATGTTTCTTTCTTGGTAGTGGCTGTGTATATTTTTAAGTATCTATATATATATCGGATATATTATATTGGTACGAGTATATCGTCGCTTAGTACCCAAATGACAAGCCTTAATTGAGCTTACCGTGGGACTAGGTCGATTTGCGTAAGATGTCCCTAAATATTTCTTTTATTTCTATTTTTATTTATTTAGGAATAATCCATTTATAATCTACTATACATATAGACACCGATTTTTGAGTCACTACCTATATCGAAAAAATACAAAATGTCGAGATCACAAACAACCAACATGTATTATGAAAACTAGCGACCCGCCCCGGCTTCGCACGGGTACTATACTATACCTACATAAAAACTTTCCTCTCTACCTATTAAAAAAAATCTCATCAAAATCCGTTGCGTAGTTTTAAAGATTTAAGCGTACAAAGGGACAGAAAAAGTGACTTTATTTTATACTATTCGATGTTGATCGATTTCGATGTTGGTTCCATACCAAAAGTTGCTCACTATGCTTAAGGAAAATCGCGGCGAACCACCATCGATTGGTGTCGTCCGAGTTGTTTCTTTTTCGCTCTTATTGCGTAGTAATAAGGGTCAAACTCAAAATTATGTTATACCCTTAACTTTTAAAAATATCCACCGGAAAGACTCATAAGAGTCTTTCCGGTTAAGGGCTATGAAAGTAATTTTTTTATAAAACCCTTATTATCATTTAAAGGCACTCCTTTCTTATTGAATTGTATGATAAAAATCACGACTACACTCCTACCAGTTGCTTACACAGGAAAGAGGGGCTCTACAGTTCAGCTAAACACGCACTTTTTCTTTCCTGTGGTCGATAGTTAACAGCCTGTGGACAGGTAGTAATGATTTTTTACGACGCAATGACAAAGGAGTACGTCTTAATGAAGATGAGGCTTTCATGAAAAAATCAAGCTTTATAGGTCTTAACTTTTAGTTTGTCCACCGGAAAGACTCCGAACATGGGTTTGCGTTCGACCCATAAAGTTTTCATAATTGAATTTAGCTGAATTTGCATCGATAGTTTTATAAGAGATCCTTATACGACTAGTTATTATTACCCTTTTTTGCCGAAGCCAGACAAAACATAATAAAACATCCGACATAGGAATCACAAGCCAGTCGTCAAAGACTGTATTTTACTTTGATGTCGGTTTAAAAAGCTTTTCAGTCAAAAGACAGTTCCCGTAGGTATTTAAACTTAAAGGAATTTACAAATGCTGAAATATAATGTTGCGTGCTTTGTCTTGGCTTGTCGTAATTAAAATTGAACCTGTTTTTGCACTGTTTAATTTCTTCAAGAAATATTGTATTGTATTTGCTAGCTTCTGCAGCCTAGTTGGTAATGACCCTGCCTACAAAAATAGAGGTTGCGGATTCGAATCCCGTCCAGAGCATTATTTCTGTATTTATTTATCACAAATATTTGGAATTCCTAGGGCCCTCGAGTTGATACATTCACCAGTGTGCTTGAAGATCAAATTATTCGATCGTCGACTGTTCAGAATAGACCGTAATAATCCCTAATCTGAACGAGAATGTTCTCGGTGGCAACTTGCTTGAGAATTTTCTCCTGAAAATTTCCAGTAATTTTAGGAAACTTTGAGAAAGTTCTGCAAATAGCCCGAGATTCTGAGCACAAATCAATAGCTGAATTTACACTTGCAAGTCATTGAGACGCAATCATTGGTACCTAAGGTATCTGTATCTTTTTGCATATAATTTCGTTTCAAAACTTGATGCAATAATTTGTAGCAGGCCTAGCCGAGCAGGGTTATTCAAATACAAAAAACAAATAATTTATCCGTGGCAAATATAACAAGCATGACAGGAGAAAACAAAACAGACAAATTCAGCATTTAAAGGTGCGTTCAAACCAAAAGAGGATTCGCTGTTCTATCCCCCCACTCTACGAAATTCGATCGTTACACAAAACGTGATTGGTTGATTTCGTAGAACGGGGGATAGAACAGCGAATGCTCTTTTGGTTTGAACGCACCTTAATATTATACCACGAAATGGACGCGCCTCAGCATAATGTCGACCCGAAAGCCAACGCTGGTCTTTCGGCGTATTCCATGTAAAAGTGTAATGAATGTGACCAATTTCTCGCATGTTTATTTATTAATTGTGCAAATTTTACTGTTATTATGTCTAGATATCAAAATAATACTTATCCAGATATAGTGTAACACTTACACTTGGATCATAAGTAAATAAACAGACGATCAAATGATCACTTTCATTACAGTTACATGGATTTCATCATCATTCATTCATCATCAGCCTATCTCAGTCCACTGCTGGACATAGGCCTCTCCTATCAAATTATGCGTATAGACGCATTAGGAGGTACATGCCCATAATCGCCACGCTGGGCAAGCGGATTGGCGATCGCAGTAATGTGTCCACTATGATGACGCTGCTGCCCATCATCAATGAAATCAAAGAATGGTCAGTGACACTTCAATCCCTTAGTCGACTCTTACGACACCCGCAGGAGGAGTTGGGGTGGTGACAAATGTATTCTTACTGCCGTCACCACACGGCTAGGATATGGATTTACCCAGATGTCATTCTGCAATTGTATATGATAATAGCGATAAGTAATAAATGTATGAAAATGACAGATTCGACCGAAAAGTCACGTGACCATTTCCATACATTATTATGGACACGTGACTTCTCGCTTATCGTATACGATTGCAATGGCATATTGCCTAGGTCTGCTAGTGTAAGGTATACAAATGGCAAAATTAAAAAAAATTAGAGGACAAGTTCAAATAAAACGGTTCTTTTATGTTACCGCGTGTTTTTGCCGTGATGCGAGCATGATTAAATTGGAGCCCGCTATTATGAGATGGCACAACCCGGTAAGATGCGCAGGCGATCGATAGAGCTAATGTATCGGGTAATAGAAACCGACGCGAGGAGCTATGGTTTCTGGAACCGCCATTGCATTGAAATATTTTACACGACTGCCAAAAGGAGAGTATATGTGTTTAGCCCCTATGTATGTAAATGTATTGTGAAAGCACAAATCAAATTATTTATTAACTAAACATTTTGGTTTGTGCTTTTTATTGTTTCCCCAGTAGTCACACTACTTAACCCTTCGTATGTCTAAGCACTGATCAGTGACGAGGAAACTATTAGAAAAAAATATTCGCAACACACGAGGGGTTAATACTATATAAATTATAAATATTGGATGTCATATACCAAAGAAAAAACGACCAAGATCACCAACGTCCGAGGTGGGGATCGAACCCACGTGCTCAGCTTTTAAGACCGAGTAGCCGAGGGGTGCAGGCAGGCATCCGCCACGAAAGCTGAGTACGTGGGTTTGATCCCCACCTCGGACGTTGGTGACCTTCGTCGTTTTTTCTTTGGTATATGACATCCAATATTTATAACCCTATGTAGGTATGTATGTTTTAAATTTTCTTTAAACACACAAAATTTCCCAATAGCTCAACCGTTATTGATAGTTTAAGGTATCATTAGAATCCTCATGACGTCGAGTAACATAGGGTATGTGACGTCACGTTATAAACAATATGGCGGCCTATAAATACAATAGTGTCTGGCCAAAAAAAACATTATGAAGGAAACCTATCTACCTAGTAAGGTATCAAAATGAAGAGATTTGAACAATTATTACGAAATACCTATGTATATCGACGGCGAAAAGCAAACACGTAGTAACCCACAAAAATGAAATTGTTCACCAGAGCCGAAAAACCTCCCGAGTTTTGAAAAAAAAATCATAACTTTCGTATTTATGGACACATCTTATTAAAAATTGGACACAATATCCACATTTTTTTTGTCTTTAATTTCATTTAAATAAATTTCACCATAAGTTATTACAAGTGGAGTTATGTGGGTTACTACGTTTTGGTTGTTTTTTTACAGTTAGCAAACACGTAGTAACCGACGTCAACAAATGTATGAAATAGCATTTTTCTATCGTTTTTGTGGATAGCAAAAACGCAGTAACCCACTTTAAGTTTACTAAAAGTAACGGTAATAAAGTGTTAAACCACATGCTTTAGATAATTTCAATGAGCCCAGTGCTGTAACACTATTTGTTTTCGTATTGTAAGTATTTTCAAATGCATTAAATGTATTGCCAACATTTTTAGGATGACTTTTAAAGTGACTTTAATGGAATCGCGAAACAAAACACACGACTTTTCAAATGTTTCGTTAAAAATGAGAAGAGAATTAAAGGAATTAAATATGAAAATCAAACCACTTGAAGTGTAATAATCAAAAATGAAATAATTAAATTAAAAACGAAACGTATAAGTATACCTTTATCTTGAAAAATCATAATTAGACTTTTATAAAATGTATAGTTTTAGCAAAGTATAACATAATTGAGCCCAGTTTAAACAAGATAAACGCAATATGAACTTGGTTCCTACATATAGAAAACATAATGAGATCCTATTAAATAATAAAGAAACGTCCACGCTGGACAGAAGAAACGACTAAAAAAGTATGTCATTCTATCTTTATACTACTTTTGCTCAGTCTATATCTGCAGTATCAGTTATCTTCATTAATAATCATGTAGTTAATTATTATAATATAAACACAACGTTAACTTTGTATAATATACCTATACTAACAAAAGAAAAGCCTACTTTGAATACGTCCAAATAAAAAAAATAAAAAACTGACATTGTTAATAAAATTAATCACTTTAATATTTTCTTCGGTTACTGAGATGATTGTTCATGAAATAAAAGTATAGAAACGGATAGTATATTAATTAAATTGAACTTCATCCCGATGTTTCGAACAAACAAAATAAGAAAGATAAGTACAAAAACTACCCACAAAGAAAAATTTACTTAACCACAGACAATATTATTAGGGTTCCGTAGCCAAAATGGCAAAAACGGAACCCTTATAGATTCGTCATGTCCGTCTGTCCGTCTGTCCGTCTGTCACAGCCGATTTACTCAGAAACTATAAATGCTACAGTGATGAAATTTGGTAATGATATGTGTTTTATGGACCGCTACAAAATTGTGATACTATATTGTAAAAAAAATAATTGGGGTTGGGGCCCTCCATACATGTAACTGAGGGATAGAATTTTTTTTTAGTTGTATATAAGCGTGTGAGGTATCAATAGAAAGGTCTTTGAAAATGATATAAAGGTTTATATATCACATTTTTATTTAAGCTAACCGTTTTTGAGATATCAGCTGTCAAAGTCTGAAAAATGTGTCTCCCCCCCTCTATTTTTTAAACTACGTGCTATAAAATTCTAAAAAAAATATTGCATATTAATAAACTCTATCAACGATTTTTAGTTTGATTAAATTATCTCTTATAGTTTTTGAGATAGGTTGATTTAACTGTATTTTTTAATGATAATGGTACGGAACCCTTCGCGCGCGAGTTTGACTCGCACTTGGCGAGGTCATTGTGATAATGAAATATTCAAATTTTAATAGGATAGAAACAAGCTTATCACTATCACCAGCTTGGGATCCTATAGTTCATCTAATAAAGGAGCAGACAGGCTCGCATAGACCGTGAGACTAATGGGTACGACGGTATTGAGCTTTTTAGTACAGGCAATTTTTACAAATAAGAAATACGTATGCATGTAAATAATTATGTATGTTTCGGTTTAGTGCATGTGGATCTTAAGAAGTACTACAAATGTTTTTTTAATAGATGTGTCCCGCTGAGTTTCTTGCCGGTCCCAAAATTGGGATACCTTCCTAACAATACAATCATACCAAAGAAGGGATTTCTTCTCAGGTCAGAGGTGTAGGGATAGAACCGGCGTAGATTATTTATTTTGTTTTTGTCTTCATTTTGAAAATACTTATAATGAATAACTAGCTTCATTTGCAATATTTGTAATATCTACATCCCTTAAAATGTCTGTGGTTTAGTATATTCTTTGTGGGTAGTTTTGTACTTATCATTCTTATTTTGATGTAAGTAGATCTATCAAATTTCCTCAATTGTCAGTCGCTCGCAGACCACGAACCCCTATAAAGTGTTCGAAACGTCGGAATGAAGTTAAATTTAATGAATATACGTGCGTTTATCCGTTTTAATTTTTTTATTTTAATCAGTAATCACTTTAGGCAAAATTCTCGTTATAATGTTTCAAAATTCCAAACACTTCGACTCACTTTCGCTCCGCGGACCGCACTGAGTGACGTCGTAAGCGTATGCGCAATGGCGGCGACTGCCACGTTAAAACGTTTTAAGGCGCGCGAATCTAAGCCCCTACACCCTACAAAAGTGAAGTAATTATTAAGTAGCTAGCTTTACGTGATCCTTGTAAACGCAGTAAAAGACAAGATTCTCTAATTTGATACTGCTAGCCAAAATATTATTTCCTGCCAAATGGCGTAACTGCAAGACTTTCAAATCTATGAGCGGCAAACACGTAGTAACCAGCATCGTCGTCAGAACAACGGGCGGTTTTAAGTGCTGTAAATGCTTTGATTTAAATAACAGAGGTTTTTTTGCTACTTACTACGTGTTTGGAGAATACATTTCAAGAAAAATGGGAAAATTTGTAGTTCCTAATTTCCTTGTTTTTCATCATATCGGCACGCGGATGGCACCAATCGACGCGGAAAAAATCGAAGATTCCGAAAGTGCAATAAAAAATTTTTTGACCTTGTGTTGGTTACTACGTGTTTGCTTTCCAGCGTCGATATTAACGTATATGTTTGAACTTATTCTAGAAGAGCAAGATTCATTAAAATGCAATTAAAGTGCAAATAGTAAACGTCATCCAAACGCTATGATTTGGGTATCAAATTAAAACATTTTGCATGCAGATTGTAAATATGTATATGTACAAGTCATGTTTAATAATAAGTTTGAAGAGAAAACTCGAAATGTTCTACATCGCGCTATTAAAGTTTTTCATGCCTAGGACTGTCTGTGTATGTAACATATACGAGTACATTGTATATACGTGCTTATGGTCGAGGAGTAAAACGCGCGGCTGCTACGCAGCGGTCGTGGGTTCAATCCCCGGCTCGTACCTATGAGTTTTTCAAAATACTTAGCTATGTACGATATATCATTTGATATAGGTACACTAAACACAAAGTGCTTTACGGTGAAGGAAAAACATCGTGAGGGAACCGCCTGCATAAAACAACTGCGAAGAAATTCAAGGATTTATGAGAAGCTCCCAAGGAATCAGATTCACTAAAAGATTTCAAATAAATGAAATAATTAAAAAACACCACTGCCGCATTTTTTGTTTCGGCAGACGTGTTTTATATTTTTTTATTTATTATTTTTATATGACATATATTTATAAACATATCCAGTATCTTTATATCGGGCCACATCGCGCCCCCGCGCCGTGTCACCCCAGAAACTCGAGATTTCACCAAAAAT
>JALPQI010018204.1:0-21156 GCA_025490895.1 Thaumatotibia leucotreta
GATAGAGGATAAAAATAAAGGCAAATAAATCATTCATTGTCAGTCATTGACCAGACGTAAGGCATGTAATCGGACATTACCAAGGCAATGTAATGAGCTCTAGCACAGAAATATATCCAGTTCTGTAAGCCCTAGTATATATGGTACGGATTGATAAATATAGGTGACCAAACGATCAGGAAGGCGTAGTCCCACATACCTATAATCAGCGAGATAAAGACAAATTACCAGGTGTAATAACACCATACCAAGGCCAGTTAACTACATATAGGTACACAAGGTGATAAATGTAAATGGTCAGTGGGGAGAAATTAAAAACTGTAAGAGATAGACAATTTTGTTCAGGCACCATCACGTCGATTTAGTGACAAGTGGCTTTTAATTTAGTTAGATTATAGTGAAAAAAAAATAAACCTTTTTTAAAGATTTTTTTTAATTATACTTTTATTTTTATATCACTTTATATTCATTCGTGTACTGTATGTTTAATTCGTAAAATCGATGAGATCGATGAAACCGTTGATTTTTATCGTATTTTGATACTACTGTTCTCCAATTTAAACATATCTACTGACTGATCTACTAATATATTGCTTCGAGTTCGTAGGAACTAGTACCAATTATAATACAAATACGGAACCCTATATAACTATACTAGGAAAACATTGCTTTCGGAAGATTTGCTGCAGTCCTCAGATATTAACTCTTTGTTGCCACACAATATCTAATCTCGCTCATCCATTTTATTTTATCAGCAAATCTATTTCCATTGTTTTTTTCTCACTTTGACTTGACCGATAGCGTATGGGTTTTTCTAGACTGTCACGATAACTATCATCCTGGCTGAAAACTTTTTAAATGGCTAAGGCGAACCAACATATAAAAAAAATGAATTATTTTGTTTTCTTCCGAATGTCCTTATCAACTTCACTTCGGGTCGGGCCTTCAGTACGTCTGCGATAGGTCGGTCTATCCTGGGTTGTCAACGATGGGATATTTAGGTTCACGGAGTAGGATTCGTCTCTCCTCAAGTCCTCATCACGTGACAGTACCGCCTTAGTGTTGTTACTTTACAAAATGTATTTCTTGTCATATTTTTGAACACTTGTCATCACAATAATATCCTATGTCTGACGTGATCAAAATACCTAATTAAATTAGGAACACTGAATTCATAAGTTCAACGTTTCCAAAACTTGTTTGTGTGCCGAATGTCAAGTGTGCAGTCACGGCGCTCGTCCTATTTCGTGTCAAATAGTTGCTATCTTGTGACAGGTAATGGGAATGCGATAAAAATGATTCATAAATAAAATCTATTTCATCAGGAATATTGTTCATGATAGGTGGTCTGTACGGAAATAATGCTGAGCCACAGACAACATAACCTAAAGACGTAGCTTTAGACAATTATTTCATTTAAACCGATACTGCCAAAAATGCTGAGGTGCGGGCGGCGTAACATGAGCTAACTGTGTTGTGATACTTGTGATTCGTCGTTTCAAGGTCAATGAGGTGTAAAACAAAAATGTCCGCCGGTCGCTAGTGATTTCCGAATGTCGATAAAAGTATCGATGGTTACAATGTCTATTGCTTTCACAATTCGATATTTGTCAGTGACTTACCGACAAAACCGTAAATCCATATCCATACTAATGCATACCATAAATGTGTAAGTATGTCTGTCAGTTTACACGCTTAAATCGCTGAACCAATTTAGATGAAATTTTGAATGGCGATTATTTAAAACCCTGGAAAGGACATACGATATTTCATTCATCATCATCATTATCATCATCATCCCCGCAGATGAAGATATATTATGATACTAGCTTCTACCCGCAACTTTTGGTGTGACAAATAAAATGCATTTTATATAAAAAAAATATTTGTACTGTTTGTCTGCTGTGTCGTCATCTACACATTTAAACCGGTTTAGATGAAATTTGGAATGGAGATAGTTTAAGACCCGGGAAAGGACAAAGGATAGTTATTTTATCATCATCATTCACGCAAAGTTGCGGTCAAATATTAATATCACAATATATCTTTTCTGAGATAATAAATAAAACAATTTTATAAAATATACTTTTATTTGTACAATCATTAACTCGTAGTTACAAAGTTACCAAAAAACTACCATTAAAATACACGTTGTATATAAAATTCGTCTATTATTCGTTTTTATTAATTTGAAATATTCGGGTTTAAAGTGTCGAGAACATATCACACTGCTAGGAGCAGGAAACCAATCATGTGACCGTTTTGTAGCATTCATCCACATTTCTTTCATGTTTGGGCATTTAGAGAAGATACACAATATTATTTAACATATTTAGTATTTTTGAAAATTATACTTCTACACTTTACACTAAACCAGAATTTATTTGAGGATAATTGAAAATAATCGTAATATCTTATCGATAGTAAACAGACTGCAGGTATAGACATCACTAGTTCGGATACGGAGACTCCACCGCAGAGTCTGTTGCTTGGTACGATTGAGAATAAAGATTTTAATTTATCTTTAGTTACCTTATCGATAGTAAACAAACATACTCTACGGCCATCCCTAGTTCAGACGGCCTACCTGCTCGTTACGCTAGACAAGGAGGGAGTTATACTTCGTGCAAAGTATTAGAAAGAGACTTTGTAAAAAGACATCAACGAGTGCACTAGATTTTATGCTTAAACTATTTTTAATTTTAATTGAAATTTATAAAAAATTGCTCACTTCTAAAACGAAATACCATCTTTTTGCACACTAGATGTTTTTCTATTCTTGCCACACAATTTCACGCAACAGTAATGCATTTTGCATGACGTAAATCACGTTAAAACTTTCGTAATTATCTCATGAACGCCGGCCGCAGACTGAAGTTAGCAATGGAGGCGTGGCTCTATTAAGGAGTGAATTCACCGTATGCGTGACAGAGGGGGTCGCCCGGCTATGCTACGTCTTGAGGTTATGTTGTCTGTGTGCTGAGCATACAAGTAACAAATAGATAAGTATGTAACTATTGTATTAAATACGAATGAACTCCTTCTAAGTCGGTTTGGGAGGCAAATTATGTAGAATCTATTAAAAAAAGGCATTTCTCCGAGCGTTTCAACCGTTTTGAATTCGGTGGCAGCCTTTAGTATCATACGAATCCTGTGAGAGATGCATGAATTTTTGGATATGTTGGTAGACGTAGTTGACTTCCACCAAGATATCCAAAAAATTAGACACCTACCCACGGAAATCGGGTAATAATGTTGCCACCGAAGTCACTGCGCTTGAAACACTCGGAGAAATTTGTCCTAAAACATAAACTATGTTTTTTTACTTATTGTCTAATTCTTTCGTATGTTTAGTTATTACTTCTTATAAATTTTACATTTTATTTTCTTCTATGTAGATTATTTTTGTATAGATACCCTGCCATGCGCTATGTAAATATACCTAACGGCATATTGATCATATGATTAATATGCTTACCTAACACTTCCTTTTAAAACAATATGAAGACACGATAGCCATAGGGAAATAAAACGATGCCCTAAAATATGGACTAAAAATAGGTATGATACATTTAACTTGCATGTAACTTGATGCAGTTCCTGCCTATAAAATGCAAAACGAAACATGAGTACCATTGACTCCCCTCGGACTTAAACACTAAGGGCCCCTATGACAATCGCGATAGCAATTTGTTCCATCTCGTTTGAAATCTGTAAACTTAGTTTCTGTAACTGCCATTCAAATGTAGCTCATAACATAAGGATTGTAAGGTCCAGGTGACGGATGACAATGTTTTAACTCATTACCGTTTATCAGCTTGCGTAACTGTTTGCTCTTCAGCCAGACGCCGATCAGTCGCAAAGAGACAGGACTCGTGTGCGGTGAGTCTTTTTACTGTTTTTTGTGGAACTTTCCTTGTTGAAAGTTTTGATATTTGTTGTTTTTATTTGACTAGCTTATACTTAAACGATGTGAGATTTTTATAGTGTTTCGCCTGATTAAATGTCAATGTAATTATTTTTTTATTTTGTTCGGAATAACAAATAATAATATGTTATGCATTTGAGATATGTGCCTTCCTATATCAGGGGGGGCTACATATAGCAGTGATTTATAGATAATTCAGGAACAATTAATTTCCGTGAAGTTTACCGGCCGGCTGCAGTGGCACAATTTATGTTATTAGCGAATATGATTTAAGTATGACTTTAAATTATACAATTACATCCGATTATACCATACCATAATCAATAATAATATTATTTAGTGTATTTATTATCAATGACAAATATATACAAATCAATAAGATAAAGTGAGATGAGCGGCATCCGCTAGGTGTCGCTCTGCGTCATGTGATGGCGCGTATCGTGTCATAACCGCCAGGTGGCGACATTGCCTTTCCAAAGTTATTTACGATCATAATTTGTAACTTTACAAAAAATATCGAATGCCAATTTTTCTGTAAAAATATACAAATGTCAATATAAGTAATTAAGAACCCATAAATACTCGTACCTACGTAAAATCTTATTAAACAACATCTATTATTTTTTATATTAATAAAATCAAGAATTAAAACACCAAAAACAATACCAGTGTACAAATTTCTTGTCCTAATAGAATACGGGTAAGATATTATTCACCTAGCTAAATCTTCGATTCATATAAAACTACCTACTATTGACTGCTATTTAGCTACTTAGGTATCAATTATGAATAGGCCTACAGTCAGAAGAGGCAGTTTATTGTTATAAGTGCATCAAGGTGCCTGTAGCGCTGAATATGCAACCAAGTTATCAGCCTTACACATCTCCGAACGAGTTGTATTCAAAAGTGTAAGCGAATAAACTTGGTTTACCGTACGTTTACACCACTGCTGGTTGGGTTGGGGCCCAGCCCTCATTACATTAGGTACAAATAATTTGCGTGGAGAATACTTACTAATGACTAATGACCCATATCGAAACGATATTTTCCGAATGTTACGATTACATTCATGTAACGGTAATTGAACAATTACGTAAACATAATACCTAATCATAAGTTGACAAAGTAGCCATGGTTCATGAACGTGAAAATACAGTTTAGATATTGTTCGTCGAAATTGGTAGGTAGAGGTACTACCTAATAAGAAGAACTTTTTTAACGGGATCAATTGCGGTTTTATTTTATGGATACGTACCTACTATGTCTACATCCCATGAATTCTATGCTACATTTAAATGTACTAAACAACTGATTTTATCACGGTTGCGGGGGTTTGTGCCTATATAAAAAATATCTAGTCAAGTTGAGTAAGTAAGAAAGAAAAAATATATTCTCTGAAGGTGCATTTAGACCAAAAGAGCATTCGCTCATTCTATCCCCCACTCTACGAAATCAACGAATTCCGACGAATCATGTTTTGTGTAACGAACGAATTTCGTAAAGTGGGGCATAGAATGAGCGAATGCACGTTTCATCTAAATGCACTTTTACCCGAGAGCGAATTTTTGCAAGTAGATGTATGAAGTGTTTCAGTTGCCCCACTGTTTGTCTTACCCAACTTGACATATTGATTTTACCTTTCTTTCCTCACTATTCTTCCAGAAACATTTAATCAAAATGGCGGAAACAATCCTAGAGCCCGGAAAAGTGATAAAACCGATCATCACCCACGACGAGGTGAAGCTCCTTGCCGAGCGTCTCTATGGCATCTCGGTCCTGGAGCTGACCGAGCTAAACGGCTACGACGACAAGAACTACAAGATCATCGAGGACCCCAACGTGAAGAACCCACTTATCACGAACCACAGCGAGCATGGATACGTGTTGAAGATCATGAATTTCCATGGGACACGCAAAAAATCGGGAAACTTGTTTGAGGCGCAGAATGAGATTATGAACTTTTTGAGTGAGTTGTTTTCAAAGTTCGCTATATTTGATATGTTATGGGTGTATGATATGGGTATGTTTTTAAAGTGAAACGTTTCAAGTTTTGTAAACAGGTTAAAACAATTAAATTAAAAGTAAACATACCTACATATAATTTTAACCATCTGATATTTTGATGAACGCAGATATTTAAACGTATGTATATATCGTAGAGGCTGTAGTGGAAGGCACTATAAATAATGGCAAATACATATGTACATAAAGTTAGAGATCATTTGAGACACAGGACAGTACGTGGTCCGCCGTCCAATGGGCTGCTCGGCCCTCGAGTCAAAATACTAACCAAAACTAACTAAACTACATAACAAAAAGCCGAATGTCTTCGCAAGATACCTATACATTTTAAAATACTAACTAAACTACATAACAAAAAGCCGAATGTCTTCGCAAGATACCTATACATTTTAAAATACATATCATTAACGTACCTATTTATTAGAATTCAGGTAGGTATTTATTATTATTGTAGAAAAGGGCTAGAAAATTAGGTAGGTAACTTAAAATTCCCAATTCTCGTAAAAATCATTTTTGGTTTTTCATAACTTTTTTGTCCACAGCCCACCCCGCTCAGTGACCTGTCCGAAGCCGGTCCGCAACGTGTAACGGCCCATCTATACTCCGTGGAGACCTTGGCGGGCAAGCAGCATGGCCGTGGGAGGACTGCTCGAGTTTCGTGCCAGGGAGCCCTGCTGAAGGGACGTGCCCAAGAGCGAGGGGGCTCTTCTATCAGGTCGGCGAGTTCGTGGCCAACTTGGATAAACAAGTTACAAGTAAGTGGTTTAGATGTCCTCGTATGTCCCCTAGCTAGGTATTCTATATTTTATATTGCTGAAGGTTGGGGGCCGAGATTTATGCTGATAATTTGTATATTGAGGACGTTGTTTTTAAGAAGCATGTCGCAAACGCCGCAGGTATATGCGGTGAACTTGAAGTGATGTTAAAGTAATGCCCCCTTTTTACTTGGCGAGCTCAGGATTATTTTTTCTGTACAAGCATGATGTACATGGCTCAAGCAAAGTAATCTAGATATATTTTTCTGATTTACACTTATTTATTATTCTACATGTACGAATATTTAAAAAAGCGTAGCGGAAAGTGCATTGCACAGTAAGCCTTTAAACGCGCGTGGGACAATGGGCGGCCTTGTGCGCGGGACGCTTGTCTAACATGTCAGCTGTTTGTGTTTATAGATCACTAAACAACACAAACTGGCACAAGGATGCGTGGGATTGCTCTAACGAGAGAAAAATTACATTTATTAAAAAAATGCCGCTCTACCAGATTCTTGGTATAGCAACCTACGTACCTATTTATACGCGGGTACGTGAATAAAAAAATCTATGATCCGTTTTCTAATAGATATCCAATTTTATAAACTCTTCTTCCTAAAATAATGAACAGATTTAAGGTGAGGACTAAGTATCTAAATGAAATCAAAGAAAGGAAACATTTTCATTGCTAATGTTAGAGCTTATCCATTTTACCTATTTCCTAATTGCAATACAAGATGTTATAGTTGGTCACACTATATATAAATTGTCATACAGCTTCTTGCAAACACACATTTCACTATAACCGGGGTCCGCATGCTGTGAGATGAAACTAAGATTCATTTTGTAAAAAACACTCGGACAAGCACTTCAATTCACCCAACGATCTTTTTATTTAGACTCAATTCCGTTCAATCGAGGACGGTAATGCGTTGGGAAACAATGACATGGTCGTAGGTTACTCGTCCCTAATGTGATTCACTCATGAGTTTGTATGGAACACGTAGATAAGAAAGTACAATAAGAAGGTAGGATACATACTTATAATGAATAGTTTGTATGAAGTTTATATTACAGAAAGGACGACTTCTAGGCTTCGCTAACGCTTAGTAGCGTATCGTAGTTTTCCCTCTATGTCACTAGTACTCTTTCATATTAGTGCGACAAAGACAGTTAGCTGCCTTTCGCTTCCAATTGGACGATTAAGCGTTAGCGATTGGTAACTTGTCTAAGCACCCAGTACTTTTTTCAGTTTTGCACTTTCATACTTTGTTCCGTCACGTCAGTGGTAACCGAGCGCATGACCAGGAGCGTCACATGACTAATGATGACGAGGTAGGGCATTCAGCATATTTTATCTCTTATTGTACAATATTACAGTACATTATAAATATAAAATAAATGTAATCTATGACGTTACATATTATCAGGTATAACGGCGTTAGTTAGGTACATAGAGACAAGCGCGAACCGTTGGGTTATTGGTTATCATAGACGCTCAATAGGTACCGCATAGTACCTAGTGTCTATTTGGGTCTATTGCATAAAAATACCTATAAATTTTTCATCACACTTGCTGTCTAAGCGCGCCATTGCTTGCGCGCGTGGCGGGAGTAATAGAAAAGTGAAATTCCCTAGGGAGTAATAGAAATGTCAGTACGTCATTTAATAATATTATGTCTTAAAACTTATTTTTTGGTTGGCAAGTGTGATGAAAAACATTGTATGCATCACGGTCGGTAAGTGGAATACTAACTCGAGTCATAAAAGCCCTCCGCCTAACGGCGTCGGGCTTCTAATATTCTCGTTAGTAATTCCATACTTACCTCCCTTGATGCACAATGTACTATTGGATGTCAATGTCAGGTAAAAAATACACAAATCAATACATTTTATGCTTTAATGAAAACCAAATTCTACATCAAATGTTTGTGTGCCGAATTACCCTTATAGTTTGTACTTGTACGAGTACATGATAAAATTCCATAACACAATAGAAACTATCGGCGATCGTGATTTTTGCTTATATTAACCCTTTAACTATGTACATTTGTTTGCAATCGCCCCATTTCTGAATAAATAAATACATAATATTATATTTTGACGTGAAATATACCTACTAGAATTGTATTAACTATACATATACAGGGTGTAATCGTTAAGTGTGGCCAGGCCATAATTCCGTAAATATAACAGATATCAGAAAACTTACAACTGATATCAAAAGTGCGTTACCCAACGAGTAAAATTACATTAATAACTTTTTCTAAATAGATGAAGTAATATTAAAAATACTAACTTAAAACGCTCCCATACATTTAGTATGACGACTTACAGCCTTAAAGAAAGTCGGGTGTCCTAAGAGATAAAACTGTTAGGGATTCGTTATTTGTACGAATACATTGTAATAAAATAATAATACTACCGTTTATGAAATAATTAATCTAACATTTATTCTTAAATAAAAAAATATTCGTATTAAACTAGTCTTTGAATGAACGGTTACGTACTAAATGTATGGAAGGGTTTGAAGTTAATATTTGAGATATTTCTGATTTTATTTAAAAAAAGTTATTATAGTGTAATTTTACTCGTTGGGTAACGTACTCTCGATATTACTTAGAAGTTTTCTGATATCTGTCATATTTACGGAATTATGGTCTGGCCACACTTAACGATTACACCCTGTATATAGTATGTGTCAACACCTACAGAAGGAACATTTTAATGATTTAATTGCAATTTTTCACAAACCTGCTTCAAAACAATAAATGATCTCTACTTTTAAGAAAAACTTGATGCAATTTAGAGACTTGAGACATCTATTTATTTATTTTTTACTGTACAATAAAAAAGTACAATTGAGTAGGTAGGTACATTACATGCCTTAACGTCATAAAAACTTGAGTGGTGTTTTAACCCTTACTGGCAAATTAAAAAATACGTTCTAGCCTCGCCTAGGTAGAGTAGAACAAAGATTGAATTAAAAAAAATACAAAAAGTGAGTCGAAAAATATGTAACATTTCGTACGTTTTGCTATGTGATGTATATAACCTACTACCACTACTACTACTACTACTAGTTACCTACACCATTTTAACCCTACCAGATGTTATAACACCGAAGCTTTTTTTTGGTTTTTGACTGACAAAATACCAATAAATCCAAAAAACCCCGGGGTAAGATTTGTAAATTTAGGTCTAATCTGGGTTGAATATAATGTAGAACTATACCGCATTAAGTAGGTACTCAGAAGCGCCAGTAGGGCGCCATCTAGTAGAACTTGGCGGCGCTTTCAATAAAGCCAGAATACGTAGATATTCCGACTCCGAGGCCGTACGGTGCTCAAAATCTTTGAATCATGTGTCTGCTGTTCTTATTTTTGTGATCAACATCCACATGAGTTGATTTTATCTCTTGGCGTTAGATGGAGCTAGTAAGAACAATATACTCCTTTTGTCCGGGTGTGCCTGAAAACTTTTTGGCCTATGTCGATACATAGCCTAACTCGCATATAGTCAAAAACTCTAATTACCTAATAATCATTATGTCCTCATCTATGTTGGACCGATTCGCATTAGGTACGAAACAGTTATTGGCTATATCGCTTTTGGTCTAAAACGCGTTTAGTCAACCTACATTAGAATCAAACCTAAAAAGCTTTCGGACTAAAACTGTTTTTGAGCTATATCGCTTTTGGTCTAAAACGCGTTTGGTCAACCTATACATCAGAATCAAACCTAAAAAGCTTTCGGACTAAATATCACTTCAAATTCAAGTGGCCTGCATATTATTTATTTAACAAGATGATAAGTTTGTTACGATAACGCATACGAACTTCTTCATAATTTTGATGTTTAGGCAAAAGGCGAAAATGCCAGTTTAAGATATAGTCAAAAAGCGAATTAGTCAACTAATGTCGTAGTTGTACATGTCACTAAAAATTGAAGTTTAGGCAAAACGCGAAAACATCAGATTGAGAGTAAGGCAATTTATCGCAGTAGTCAAAAAGCGAATTAGCCAACCAACGTTATAGTCTTAATGCGACTTAAAATTGAAGTTTAGGCAAAACGCGATTTAGTCATAAAACGTTTAAGGCATTAGTCAAAACAGGCAGTCTACCCGTTAGACAAAAAGCGAAATAGTCCGCAAACTATATAGTCGTAATGCCCCTGGAGATTGAAGTTAAGGCAAAACGCGACTTAGTCATAAAACTTCTTAGGCACACCCGGACAAAAGGAATATACTTACATAGGTATGTATGTATTACTATCGGATTAGGTACCACAGATAATATAACAAAAAAGTATTACAAAATATGTAATAGGTAGTCTATATCCAATATACATATCCATGGACATAATTGTGTAATGTATTTGATTTAGAGGTGTGCGCCGGCATAGAAATCGCCGGCGGCGGCGCGCCGCAAAATTTTGCCGGCGTGGCGGCGCCACGCCGGCGTCAAGGTCAAATTATTACCCTGTACGTTCATACATCATAAGGATGAGAAGATATTAAAAACTTAGATATTGTTTAGGACAAGTTTATTATTAAAAAAATACAGTTATAAAACAAAGTTATAGATTGCATTTTATGCGGAAATTGACATAATTATTATCGTGTACGAAAAATATTTTATTAACTCGCACAGCGGCCCTACCGCGAAAAACGCGGTACTAGGCCCGGATCGAGTCGTCTACAGATTCCCAATACTAAAGATTCCTGATACTACAGATAAGAGATAATACTTCAAATATTGTCAATAGTATGCATTCCTGATTGTACATATTCCCAATAATACGAATTTTAAATGCTACAAATACCCAACACTACAGATTCCCAATACTATAGGTTCCCAATACCACGAATTATCCAATAGGTACTGCAGATTATATATGATGATTTCAAATACTACAGGTACCCAGCTTTACAACCTCTTTATAGTACCATCATCGCCCACACTGCTAGTCATACATCGGTGTATAAACAAACGATTTTTTTTTTAATTTATAATCTATTTTTGTATATTTTGCTTTCTTTGACGTTATTATTACAAGCCTACAAAAACTGCAAGCCAAATTTTAAATGCGTTTAATATACTCATAAATTAATATTTCGTATTCTGTCCAAAAAGAGGAAACATACCGACATGAGAAATACCTTTCTTAAAATGCTTATGAAAAAAAAATTGTTACAAATTGGTATATTTTTGGAGGAGGAAACAGGGAACACAAAACCATGTTTTCGCCAATTTTACGTAGGTATTATGAGGCGAAGCTGCAGTTGTCTATTTCTAAGCCGTGCAAAGCGATAGCAAATTTCAAATGCCAATTTTTTTAAAAGCTTCTACCTTTTTCCTCTAAAAATATCTTAATCTTATTCAAGAAGCACAAAAATCATCAATTGCAAACACGAAAATTAATAGAATCAGTTAATAGACAGTCATTAAACCTCATATGGTGGCCTAACGTAAATAATGAAAAAACATCCATCATCATCAGCAGACTATCGCAGTCTACTGCTGGATATAGGCCTCCCCAATTTCACGCCACCGTTTTCGATCTTTGGCTGCTCGCATCCAGCTCCTGCCAGCCATCCTGCGCAAATCGTCGCTGCACCTTGCCTGAGGGCGTCCTACACTACGCTTGCCGAGACGCGATCTGCACTCAAGAACTCGTTTAGCCAGTCGGTTCTACGGATAATAAGGCCAGCCCACTGCCACTTCAGCTTGCTAACACGGTGGGCTAAGTCGATCACTTTGGTTCTCTGCCGGATAACCTCATTTCTGATTCGATTCCACAAAGAGACGCCGAGCATTGTGCCCTTTCCATAGCTCGTTGAGCGACCTTGAACTTGTGGACCAGCCGTACCGTCAGTGTCCACGTTTCGGCTCCGTACGTCATGACGGGTAGGAAGCACTGATTGAAGACTTTTGTCTTCAGACACTGTGGGATCGACGATGCGAAGAATATAATATAATGAAAAAACACACAGCTAGTAATACCTAGGATTCTAAGCCCAAAAGCAGTTCAATAAGACCTACGTTACGACTTTCAAGCAAGTGTGTTGAAAAAAGCATTACAGTTGGGAATCAGTAGACGTGAAATCTAGAGAATATGGAATCTGTAGACATAGGAATCAATCAGTAATATTGAAAATCTGTAGACATGGGCAACCGTAATGTTGGAATATTAAAGTATTGGGATTCTGTAGGTTTGTAAATCTGTAGTATTGGGAATGAGTAGACTTGGAATTCTGTAAATAAATCTGTACAATTGGAAAGAATTCTGGCCAAGTTTAGTATTTTTTTCGTAGGTGCGTATCAATATCTGAAAATCTGCAATCCAGAAATGCTGCGCATACAATCTTTTGGGTCTGAGGGAACCGCTTGTCGATATTCGCAAGCATATTGTTGTTTAATGTCAATATGATCAGCGTGGCGCGTAATTTAAATGATTTTATTCCGTAAAATTTTTGTCGCGGCGTGGGTTTTTGAAAACCTCGGCGGCGGCGGCGGCGTGGGTCCCGCGGCGCGGCGCCGCCGCGCCGGCGTGGCGCACACCTCTAATTTGATTTGAAAACGTGAGCTATCTGCTTCAAAATATACCGGCTCTCATATATAAAATAAATCCTATCTAACCTCTCCATAAAACTCGTCACTTCCAAATAAAATCAAAACAAACATGTTTAGATTGTTTAGTTCAGTTGAAGTTACTGTTCGTAGTTTAACGCCAACATGTTATAATTTATGTCCTCAGAACTTCAACCACTCGGGTCTCGCTGGGCGGGAACACATCTGGATGCTGAGCAAAGTTCCTGATCTCGAAAAGTTTAAGTTTGCCATTAAGGACCAGGAAAAACTCGATTTAGTTGAAGAGGTAAGTTTCCGGTACCTACTTAGGTTTTTTCCTCCAAATAGCTTTTTATACAATCGTGATATGGATATACATGTAGGTAATAGGTATATTCGCTTATGAATTGAGTAGATACTATACTTCGTTTGCGAAGTTGCGAAGGCGGCCTAATAAGTAATGAAATTCATGAATGAGACGCGAAATGCATGCCATATATAGGTAAGGTAGTAAGTGAAATTTAGTCACAACGCGTTGATGTCATTTATTTGGAAGAACTACATTCAACTCAAGTGCAAAAGTTTTGGGTAAAAAGTGTATTTTTTTGTAAAGTACGGGTCAGAGAGAAAGGCATCTTGCCTGCATCGCTATCTTGCAAATAACTTTGTTTTAAAACTTGCAGATGTAAATCTGGCTTCAAGAGAGGAGTTTAAATCTAATTTTGCACATTGCGTCATCCGCAATTTCTGACAGCTCCTAATGTATGATCTAACAGGTGATTGAGGAGTTCAAGTACGCCGTGGTGCCGCGGCTGGAGGAGCTGGAGCGGGGCGTGGTGCACGGAGACGTCAACGAGATGAACCTCATCGTGGAGCGCAAGCCTGGTGGCAGGTAACCTTTCTACATCCCACAACTACTCTTTGTGTTTCTCTCCGTCAATTGTGGCCATAGCAACACGGTACCTTATTTAAAACATTCGGCTCCGCAACTTCAATCAACTTTAACTTTTAACATACAATCTTCGACGTCGAGGGTTTATGGAGCTTATGGTGCTATCTCGAATGTGTTATCATCAAATATAATTATCTTTTAGCACCGTCTGTTTGCTTAAAGCGTTCGGCTAAACAACGTCTATGGACGTCGAAGATTGTATGTTAAAAGTTAAAGTACAGACGACCAGAAAGGACATCCGTCCCCAATGTGATTGGTTATTAGAATTTTCTTTTCATGGTTTATTTTCCAGTAGTACATATTTCGCAGACCGCATATAAATATGATATTAGTGTAGGCGACGGAGTGAACAATGCAATGTGACGAATCCTTTATCATTATGACATATTCTTTTATACATTTGAAGTTGTTTCTATCCATACAAGACTGGTTCGATATTTTCTAACCTATCATTTTGCAATGTAGGCATCTGAGTGCATCAGTGTTGAAGGTGTGCTGTCAAATCCTGGATGGGATCATGCTGAGGTACACCAAGGGAATGTGGCTTCATGGCCTTGGCTTACCTCGCATTTATGTTACCTGTAAATATTGTACATCGTGCTTACAAAATTACACCTGCTAAAAGTTGCAGAAGACCAAAAGGTGAAGTGTAAAATAACATGCTATAAAATTTTATATCTGCTAAAACTAAATGATGTTGTTACCTACATCCGATACTTCTACGACTCCTGTAGTTGTTTATAGTAGGGGTCCAAATGGAAAAAATTGTGCGCTGTGAGTTACAGTTTTGTAATTTTTACCAGAGCTAGAGGGTGTAAAAATAAATATTTTTAGATGTGGAGGGAAAACCAATTCCCCCCCTGAACGAGGGGGGAGGGGGGTGAATGTGCAAACGGAAGGGTTATGTTTAAAATTTTTTCGTCTAATATTTAGGCCTACTATTCATTGTTTGGTATCATTTTCATATAAAACAGACACGGGGAATCCATTTTTGATAATAAACATGAGGATTTCCGTATATAAAAAAATAATTATTGGTGTAAAGGTAAAATAATCACCGTTTTTATTTTGATTGTTGCGTTATATAAGTATTACCAAATAAATATATGAAAATAAAAAAAATACCACAAGATAGCATATTTATTGTAGTTTTTAAAAATATATACTTTTTGGAACTTTCCATGCAAAAATAAGTTGTAAAAAAATTGCACCCGTCGCGTACCTCGAATAAAAAAGGGACGTTGCTTTGACTTATTGTCCACAGTACGTTTCTACTGCGGGAATTTAGCGATTTTGCGTAAACAAAATACTCCATAATGTCTGTTAGGGCAAATTGCATCAACCTGGGTTAACCAAGCACCCCGGGTTAAACGTTTATTTCACACGGAATTGGTAATTGATAAATTTCTTATGAAGTAAGTGACGGACCCGGCACTATACAGAGGTTATCCGAGACATCACTATGTGATATTAGAATGACTCTTGAACAGCTCAAAACTAACAGGGCGTCTGGGGAAGACGGAATTATAGCTGAGCATCTGAAGCCAGGTGGTAAACCAATCCTTATGGCCCTTCAGAAGTTGTTCAACTCCGGAAGGGAGAACGCCTTAGCCATGGAACAGAAGAGTGGTGGTACTGTTCTTGAAAAAAGGTGACAACGCTTTATTGAAGAACTACCGATCCATCTCACTTCCGAGCCATATTTATAAGATGTTTTCAAGAGTCATTACGAATCATCTTGCACGCAGGCTTGATGACTTCCAGCCTCCCGAACAAGCCGGTTTCCGAATTGGCGTTTCGTAAATGTTATACAGAAGACCGAGGACTAGGTATAACCTGCCCCTCTGTTTAGCGTTTGTGGACTACGATAAGGGGGGTTTTCATGACGTACTAATGTGGTTTAATTTAGGTCGAGAGAAAGGGACAAGGCTATACGAGTCGTGTATCACTGCCCCTTTCCCAGAACCTAAACTGAATCGCATTAGTCCGTCATGGTAACCCCCAAGGCCTTCGATTTGATCGAAACTCTGGGCGTACTGCAGTCTCTTTAACGATACCAAGTAGACTACCGCTATTTCGAAATGTTACCACATGCCACTATGCCACTATGTCAATCCGACTCCAAGACCAGAGCTTGAAGCATATTATACTGCAGCGGGGAGTCAGGCAAGGAGGAGTCATCTCCCCTAATCTGTTTACCGCTGCACTGGAAGATGTATTTAAGACTGGACTGGAAAAGGTGAGTGTCAACATAAACAGCGAGTACCTCACTCACCTTCGATTCGCTGATGATACGGTGGTCTTGGCTGAGACCTTGAAAGATTTCAGTACGATGCTCGCTGACCTCAGTAGCGCCTTCGAACGAGTTCGTCTTAGGATGAACATGGATAAGACGAAAACTCCCGTTACAATCGGAGACTAAACTCGAAGGTGTAGACGACTATAATATACCTAGGACAAGCTACCCAGTTTGGTAGGTCCAACTTTGAGTAAGAGGTCAATCATCGAATCCGACTAGGTTGGGCGGCGTTTGGGAAGCTACGACACATATTTTCGTCCAATATTCCGCAGTTCTTGAAGACAAAAGTATTTGATCAGTGTGGCAACACACACTTATCAAAGATTTAAAAGAGTGATGACATACGGTACTGAAACGTTGTCGCTTGGAATGGGCCTCATAAGAAAGCTTAAAGTCACCCACAGGGCAATGGAGAGGGCTGGTGGGAGTCTCTCTGTGAGGTCGTATTGGAAATGAGACGATCCGCAGCAGAACTAAAGTGTAGCTCCATAGCTCTCCGAATCACTAAAGTGGCAGTGGGCGGGGCACATTGCACGTAGAACCGATGGCCAATGCGGCGGCCTCGCAGGTGGAAGGCACAGCGTGGGTAGGCCCCCCACAAGGTGGACAGTGAAGGTCTCAGGAGTCCGCTGGATGTGAGTGGCGCAGGACCGGTCATTGTGGCAATCTTTGGGGGAGGCCTATGTTCAGCAGTGGACGTCTTTCGGCTGATATGGTAATAATGATGATTTATGAAGTAAACGTTTAACAATCGATAGTCAAATTCCATATGATATAAACTTTTAACGTGGGTGAACTGGTTAGTTGTTTACTCCCAGTTAGTGAAAATTACCTTTATCGTCTTTGGTAATGAGATCATTACCTAATGACACTTGTAAAAATGATTACCCAATCCGATTCATATGATCAGATACTATATATCATACATGTGATCAGATAGACCAGATATATAATACGAGTATACACGCGGTATACAATAATCGATAAAATCTAAAAATAGAATCTGATCAAATAAAATTCTTAATAATCTTAGGTTATTTCAAAAAAGACTAGAAAATATTCAATTTACTTTCATATCAATAAATATTTACAACTGTAATATAAACAATAATATGCAAGTACAAAAATATGTATAATCTATGAGCAGTTGCCGGCACAAAAGTCTCTTTTTTGAGATTACGCGGAGGTTTTTGTTGGAGGTACGCGTCAGGTAAATTTTTTTTTCAGTGAATTTTTGTATGAAAGACTACAAAATGTGTATATTTTTAAAAACTGCAATAAATATGCTATCTTACACAATTTTTTTAAATTGGATAAGTTTGTTTTTTAATACTTATATGACGCTTAAATTAAAATAAAAACGGTAACTTTTTTACTTTTACTCCAAAAAATCTACATTTTTATATGAAATTGCTCATGTTTATGATAAAAAATGGATTTTCGAGGTCCGTTTTACACGAAAATTATACCAAACAATGCATAGTATGCCTTATTAATTAGTAAAAAAATATTAAACGCAATCCTTCCGCATGAACATTCACCCCCCTCCCCCCGCGCTCAGGGGGAGAATTGGTTTTCCCTCCACATCTAAAAACAACTATTTTGAGACCCTCTAGCTCTGGTTAAAATTACAAAACTGTAACTCGCAGCGCACAATTTTTCTCAACTTTCTATGGACCGTGACCCTTACTATTAACAATGTTGATACTCGTAAGTATTCTAACTCAAGGTGAAATTGGAAAACATGTGAATAAGAACACGTCCTTGTGTAACTTGCCACGTTCTACGAATTAAATACGAAATTATCCATGTCATAGAATATAAATATATACCTAATCGTACACCAAAGAACTAAAAATAAATATATAATGCAGATAAACAATATGACACAAACACTCTTCATGCAAAGAATCCGCTTTTGAGTTTTAGTTAATAAGTATGTTGTTTCCTTAATTTCCAGCTCCAATGACTACCGTGTATCGGGAATCATCGACTTTGGCGACATCCAGGATTCATACTACGTGTTTGAACTAGCTATCGCTATGACCTACATGATTCTTATGACTGGAGACCCTGCCACCGGAGGTTTGGTGTTGGCTGGGTACACTGTCACCCGCCGCCTGCCTGACGAAGAATATCGTTTGCTCAAGGTTCGTATATCCTCACACCTGTTCAAGGAAAAATCATACTTCTGACAAAAGGGTGTACTAAGCTCGTACTATCCGTCTCTGTAATACCTCTAAAGATCTTTGGATTACATGATTTTTTTCAACTATTAGTTACAGCTATAATAAGGCCATTTTTCTTTGGTCATGTTGGATGAAATTAGATGGTAGTCTGTAGTTTAAAGAAGGATGTTTCTTTGGAAGGAGGTTTCTTTGGTATTCAACCAAATAAAAAAATATTATTTCTAAGGCTTCCTGATAAAGCGATTTGTTTCCACAGACCCTGATTTCTTCGCGCCTGGTTCAGTCGCTGGTGCTCGGCGCGTACACAGTTGCCAATGAACCCAACAATGTCTACGTGACGTCCACCGAGAAGGCCAACGGCTGGGAACTCCTGCGCAAGATCCGCAAGTACAAGCCCAGCGCTGAGGAAACCGACCCTACTGACTGGAAGACCATCGCCAACGACTATCTCACCAGGAGTTAGGATGCCCACTCGTGGGAGATGTTGTAGACCTTAAATTATGTTACATTGACCTAATTCAAGTGATGAGTGTTATTAGAAAACGCTGATGAATCGACCTCAAAGTCCATTCAAAATGTTTGATTGTTCAGCTGTCTGAAATACAGTACCTAATTCTATTTGTAGTATCTTTTGCTTTTGTAGTCGGCTTGTTAGTTGGATAATGTAATAATAGAGGTAGTTGTGATTTTAATCGCAAAGAAGAGATGTATATTTTTGATAAGTACGCATTTGTAAATATTATTTTGAAATTGTATTGACGCAATAAGTATTAAATAAGTTTAATTAATAATGACTATAAAGAACAGAGTGCAACCAATAATGATATCTAGACAATAATATTAATGATGTGTCTATTGTTACGTTCATAATAAAAATAAAGTACATATTTTCAACCGAATTTCATTTATGAAGAATATTTGTTGAATCACAATTATAATTACACATTAACCAGGAACTTTGGAAACGGCATGCTTTATCTAAATTCTAAACCATACGCATGGACGCTTGGACTTCAAAAAATTTAAAAGGAAAAACAATATTTTCACTAATTCACAAGATTTAATGAATTTTCAAAAATAACTAACAGCTTCTCCAAGTTTTTTTTATATAGCGGCAACAAGTATATACAGCATGCTATACGGGTTAAATTTTGTTTATTCCTAGATTCACATCACACATCATCAGCCTATCTCAGTCCACTGCTGGACGTAGGCCTCTCCTATCAACTATGCGTATAGACACATTAGGAGATAAATGCCCATAATCGCCACGCTGGGCAAGCGGATTGGCGATCGCAGTAATGTGTCCACTATGATCACGCTGCTGCCCATCATCAATCAAATCAAAGAATGGTCAGTGATACTTCAATCCCTTAGTCGACTCTTACGACTCCCGCGGGAAGAGTTGGGGTGGTGACAAATGTATTGTATAACAAATGTATGCCGTCACCACACGGCAAGATTGCCCACATGAAATTGTACACTAGACACCGAACCTCGTGGGAACAGCGCCTGTGGTCACATGTTGGACTAATGAGCATGAAATTGGTACAGATTATTTACCCATCGATCAACTCGACTGTTTGTAATTAGTAGCCGCGGGTCGAAAGTGGCCAAATCAATCAAAACATCGGCTTAGAAATAATTCGTAGTAAAGCTAATTTTAAGCGGATCATATTTAGCATGTATAACGTTCTAATACAAGTGCCTAAATTAAAAACTTACGAGTCACATTAACGAATTAGCGATATATTAATACAGTATTTACTGAACGTCTGATTTAAAGGTAAAAGATAAGCACATGCATGTCTAAGCCGAATAAGGAAGCCAATAAAGAATCCCAAACGCTGTCAGGGTAAGTTTATAACATCTGGATTTAAATTCCCTCAAAAAATATTAGTCGGAACTGAAGTACTATTGCGTATCCAATACTCAATAACTGACCCAATTGATGAATTAATTACCAACAACCGCTGTTTCGCACCAGATAGGTAGTACTGTACTTCTAGATGAAAAAATGTCAATTCATTTAGTTAAGCGACATAATTGCATAAATCTGGAGCTAATAAAAGTGACAATTACGTGGCAAATAGCACCATTAAGTACCTACCTACATCGAGTCCTATGAAGCATGCCGCAAGAAACTTGTGGTATTTAATACTCATGTCGGCTCGGCTGGTAGTGCCACATTAGTGTTAATGTGAACCTCCTAGGGGCAAACTTTGTATTACAGTAAGTACTGCTGCGGAAACAGACGCGACTTTCATTTTATAGGTAGGTACACGGTGTTCCTTTGGAACAAACATTATATCTATCAATATTGATGTATATCGAATTCTTCGATAGAAAATTGATCAATAGATATCATGCCCACGTCTTCGTATTTGCTCAAAAAAAATAACGACGTAGGTAAAGTTTGATGTAGAGTCAGGTAGAGTT
>JALPQI010018205.1:0-18807 GCA_025490895.1 Thaumatotibia leucotreta
GAATTTTCATTTTTTTTGTTACCAGATTCCTATACATTATTGGTAATGCTTTTTGCCAATTTTAATCAATATCGAAGACTTGATCCAAATGTACCCACTATTTTTTTTACTACTGACCAGGATGCTTAGCCAAGTTGCCAATCGCTAACGCTTAGTAGCGTATCGTATATCTTATTGTGAAACCAGCAGAGGTAAGACCGAGTGGCCGAGGGTTGCAGGCATCAGCCGCGAAAGCTGAGCACGTGGGTTCGAACTCCACCTCGGACGTTAGGTGATCTTGGTCGTTTTTCTTTGGTACTCGTATATGACATCTTACTTATAATTTATAGCGTATCGTAGTTTTCCCTCTCTGTCACTCTTTAATATTAGTGCGACAAAGACAGTTGGCTTTCGTTTACGATTGACGATTAAGCGTTAGCGATTGGCAACTTATGTCTAAGCACCCAGGTACAATACAAAGAGGTTATTTTACGTGGAAATAATTTCCATAGGTGACCATTTCTTTTTCCTTTTGTAAACGAAAGAGCTCGTATTTTGAGTAGAAATAACGCAAATTTACCCATGAATTCAAAATTATGAAAATGGACAAAATAAAAAGAAATGCTCAGGTATAATCAAGGAGGTTGGAACTTTTAGGGCGCCTATAGAGAGACGGCGTGACAGACAAAACCCGTGCCGCGCATATGCGTTTTACGCATATGTGCTGTCAGTACCTCTCGGGACGTCACGGGTATATAAACTATAAAAATATACCAAGAATGCCACATTGCTCTGTAACCTGGTGCAGGAACCAGTCTACGTACGTTAATAAACAAAATTCAAACGTTTCCTATCACAGGCAAGTAAAAAAAGTTATATTAAATTCAATATAAAATTAGTATGGGCGAGAGACATAGTGAAGAGGCACGACGCTGAATTTGTTATCGATAGTCTATGTAAACTCTTACAACTAAACGGTGTTAGTAGAAATTCAATATTTGTTCCCAAGTTACGGACGTTTCCTATGTATAAGTAAATATAATTGTGTGTATTTCTCTATTTAAGTACATATATATATCGTCGCCTAGCACCCATAGTACAAGCTTTGCTTAGTTCGGGGCTAGGTTGATTTGTATGAGACTGTCCCCCAAACATTTATTTAGTTATTTATATTTAGCAATAATATAATATTTATCTAGAGTGCAGACAATGAAGCAACTATACAAAAACATATAGTTTAAGAAATTCTGACTTACTTTTTAGATTTCCTATAGAACCATGTGTCAGAGAACGCTGGATAACGGCGACTATGTTTTAAAAGTAAAGTACCTCTTAAAGGATTTCTGTTGTTATCTGTTAATACATATTGATTTAAGTATGTAATTTCCAGGTGTTTCTTGTCCCAAGTAACCCATCTGATAATCTTTCAAGAAAACGTAAAACGGTACAATTTACGAATTTAAAAATATCTTTTTTATACATTTATACATCTAGTTAATCTGTCCTCATATATAATACCTAAATTACCTAACCATCTAAACTCCTTACAGTTGATCGTTTAATTTTAGTTCCCATTTATAATTACAATTTTCTTTTTGCGTTTTATAACGTAATATAAGTAGATATAGTTTGCACACCTTGAACAAACAAACCAATGCAAAGGTAACATATATAACTAGCCTAACTGTCTAGCCTTACCCTTAACACTTGTTGTTTAACTTTAACCTTAAAGCTAACAACTTAATGTAAGTAGGTACTTATTGTAAATATAAATTCAAATAAATGTATAAATTTTCCTGTTTTTATAGGTATCATTCATAACGACATCATTTTAGTGAGATTTTAAAAATGAGAATGTTTGAATAGCTTTTTTCAAGTAACATTTTTAGTCAAATATCTGTTGGTTTTAATCTATCGATAAAAATGTCGAGCCATACCACAACACTATTTACATTAACATGTCAAAATTACCTGACACGGTCGATTTCTATGAAAATGACAGCCAAGGCCGCCTCTATCTCTAAGGTTACACACTAAAGAGGTCCGTGCTCTGTGGGTATAATAGTACATTGTGCATCAAGGGAGGTAAGTACGGAATTACTAACGATAGTCTTAGAATAGATAGGCTTTTATGACTCGAGTTATTATTCCGCTTACCGACCGGTGATGCATACAATGTTTTTCATCACACTTGCCAACCAAAACATAAGTTTTAAGACATAATATTATTAAATGGAGTACTGACATTTCCATTACTCCCTAGGGAATTTCACTTTTATATTACTCCCGCTACGCGCGCAAGCAATGGCGCGCTTAGACAGCAAGTGTGATGAAAAGGTACTTATAATTTTTTATTTCTTCCGTGTGTGTTTATTTGTCATGCATATTTATTTAGTGATTTCAGAACAGCACCGGAAGCATTCGATTTAGAATGATAAAATAATGCTTTACGTGTCTATTGGAAGCGTGAGATTCCGATGTTTATGTGATTTCTATGCAAAATGTGTGACGATTAACAATTCTTTAGAAATCTTGCGACTGCTGTGTACTGTTCTTGTTATTTTTTGTTTGTTTTTGTCTACTTTCTCGGTATTTATTTGCCAGATTTTATGACAATTCTGTTGAAGATGACGGGCACCGGCACCGGCAAGTTTACCAAGAGCAGGCGAAGATTTTAAATTTGGAATCTTGGATGACAATGACCCCGCCCGGACATCCGGAAGCCCAGTCTTGTACAAATCCAGGTAAACGAGGACAGTTGAAGCAGATAAATGGACGGACAGTAGACATGATATAGGCCTTCAGGTAAGACGTCCTAAGAGTATGTATGTCACATCAACATTCAGTCGTGTCTTTCGAAAGATTTTCTTTTCCGGCACTGTAAAGTCGGTTTACAAATACATTAGCCTGTCTAGCCCCTAGGGGTAACATTACCCACCCAAAAATATCCATGTTGGCAAATTAATGATTGATTTAATACAATAGTACTTGTGTTAGATAAAATCTTTGAATGTGATTTTGATGTTTTCTTAAGTAATTCGAAACATTGTTTTTTTCTAGAAGGAAATGTTACCTTCTAGGGCAAATGTAACCCGAGATACCCGAGCTTAGCCCTTCAGTCTGTTAAATCTGTCAATTAAATGACTGACAGCAATATTAACAAAATACCTACTTACATTTACACATTTGAATGTTGTGAATTCCATGCTGCTATGGATTTTCAAACTGCATGTATTGTTTTTTTTTTATTATTTTATTTCAAAGTTAGGCAGACTACACCTACATTCCACCACTGATCAAATTAACGTTATTATTATGCTGTAATAAAAAAAATATAAAATGCATTATTATGCAAAAATTATGCAAAAATATAAATTGTTCCTTAAACTTTACGACTTATTAAAAAACTCGACTACGACACGACTGACAGCTACCCTTTAAATAATCCGTATTATATCACTGTTGCATAAACTACAATAAAAAAGCTTTCAGCTTTACTAAAACCGTTAAACGCCTCATTAGTTATCATAAAGGAGTTAATGACTTAGGCTCGGTCTTCATCAAAATGCCATAAAGTCACTTCCGGCGACAACTTACGAAATACTTAACGGATTTTACGGTACCGGTTTTTAAGTAAGACCATTTATTATTCTCCATCGCGCATACTAATACATAGTACATGCTGTAATTATAAAAAAAAAACCTTAACTAAAACTATCCTAAAGGTGGATTTAGACCAAACGAGCGAATGCTCATTTTATCCCTCACTCTACGAAATCAACGAATTCCGACGAATTACGTTTTGTGTACGAACGAATTTCGTAGAGTGGGGATGGAATTAGCATTCGCTCGTTTGGTCTAAATCCACCTTCACACAAACATCAAACGTAAAAAACCTCCCTGAGGCTCCCTGCCTCCGGAAAACTCCCCAAAATGAGTTTTTCCCACCTGTTACGACTCATCTGACACCAACGGTAACAACTGGGATTTTTTCCCACCGAGTGGTACTGGTAACAGCCACTAGAGAACTCTGTGGAAACTAATGGGAATATTTTTCCCTCTTGTTAAAAAAAAACCCCAGGAATTTTAATTCACAGTTGTTCCCACTGGTAACAGGTGGGGAAAAAATCCCAGTTGTCACCACTGGTGTCATACGGGTGGTAACAGGTGGGAATAACCCCCCAAAATGCTGGCGACATTCCCCCTTTGTAGCGTCAAACCACTGGATGCAACCTCTGAATGAATGTATGAATATGAAGGGTCCACTGAAGGAACATGTCAAGTCAATTCAAATTACAGAAGGAAAAACCACCTTACTTTTAAAACAGAATAAGGTGTAAGTTTGCCCTGGTTTTTTTAAGCAATGGCTTTTTCCGTGGACCCTCCCATATACAAACGAAACGATACTCCTGGAGTATGTGTGGCTGCTCCCGCGTTTCCGCTACTGCAGCTGAGGCAGGGTCGCATCCCACGATGGTGGAACGGTTGCACCGTCATTTGGGGACGTTGGAGAGACATTCAGTTCAGCCTCTGGATAAAGAACGACCCAGCCCTAGGATCGCCCGAGCCAGCCAGCCACGCTGACACTTCCTTAGCTATACTTTTAGTGTCGGACCCAAGGACGACAAGGACGTCTCCACAGATAGCCCCGCAAACTCGTATTTGTTCATAAAAAATCCTGCAATCCGTGAGCTGTTAGAAAAACCTTCGGTCTCTGTATCTGTCTGACCACCTGTCTCGCTTGCCTCGTATAGGTATGCAAAAAGAGCGAGCGTGACAGGTAAAAACCGAAGGTTTTTCTAAAAGCTCATGGACTGTACTTGCAGCGCTTGAGTGTCTAAGCCTGATCCGGGTTTTATATACCTCTAATTATTTTAATTAGACAGTAACTCTCATCAATAACATCAATTAGTATCGTCATATTGCACGTAGAACCGATGGCAGTTGAGGCCGAAAGCCAATGGCGGCGACATACGGGAAAGTGCAGCGTGGATATGCCCTCCTCAATCTTCACCCTTGTGGCGGCCTACCCACGCTGATGACCTGATGAAGGTCACAGGAGTCCGGTGGATGCGGGTAGCGCAGGACCGGTCATTGATCTTTGAAACCTGCGTCAAGTAGTGGACGGCTTTCGGCTGATATAATGATGATGGGGTATTTAAATTAAAGGCTGAGCCACACCGCGTGTCCAGCATGTGAACGTGTGCGTGGCGTGAGCGTTGTAGCTTATGTAAATGTCATATTAGATGACACACCGCTTGCGAGGCGTGACGTAAGCGGTATGCCATCTACTATAGCATTTACCTAAGCTACAACGCACTCGCCGGTGTGGTGAGGCCTTTAGTCGGCTCGACACCTACGGGAAGTTGGGGTGACAAATGTATTCTTACCGTAACCAACTAACCACGTCTTATGTAACTTAATTTAAAAGTTCACCTACCTTGCACACCTCTTATCGCGGCCATTACACGAAAAAGCCATAAGGCATCGACTTCCTGCGACAATTAACGAGTGACGACACAAGTAACGGGCGGTTGTACCGTTCAGTGATACGGCTGTTTGTATTTGTACAGGTGGCGATAGTTTTTGACCGCTGGTTCAATACATCAGATTTAACGGAGCGTCCAATGTGCTCAAACATATCTGGACATGCACAATTGCACACGCACAGCTTTAATGGTGGTACCACACTGGCTGTAACAAATGTTATATAACGTTATAATATAAAACACAATAACATTGTATAACAATTTTACTTTTGTATGCGTAACTTGATATACACCGCGTTTTTATTGATTTCCGTTAAATTGGACAGGTAACTTGGGACATTAATAGAAGTTGTCTGGTATATCGGTTTTGTTCATTTCGTAAAAAAAAATTTTTTTTCGTTTTCATACATAATAATTGAAATGGCAAGTGTGAGAGAACCTTAAGAATAAGATCTCAGCTGACCGACGGAACATGTCAAAATAAATTTCATTAGGATGTAATAAAGGTTGCAATACACTTGTTCAATCAATAAACTTATTTTTTTAATAACTCAATACCAGTAAGAGTCTAAGAGTTAAGATACTAGTTTCTTAGAGAAATTGATTATTTTTGACCTAAATAAGCTTCTCTTTAATTTAACGGAAATCAATAAAAACACGGTGTATAACAATGTTTTATAATGTTATTATAAAACATTTGTAACAGCCAGAGTGGGACCACCATAACGCCACCACAATAGAGGCCTGCCCAGATATTTCTGAGCCCGCTGCTCTGGCCTACTACCGCGAAAATCGAAATTTTCGAGGATTTTTCTCTGTCACTCAAACGAAGACGTCATTAGAGTGAGAGAGACAAATAATCGACATTTACGAATTTCATTTTTCGCGGTAGGGCCGCAGATATACGGAGGTCAACTGTGGCACTAACGTAAAAATGAAAAATAAAATTAAAGTGTAGAAATTATATATTTTTTTTATATTATCCGGGCCGCAGGTCTTTGCGAGACACATTGTCTTTCGTGAAAAGTAAGTGACGCGAATGTAGGTATACTTTTTACAATGTTTACGGTTTCCTAGTAAACTACGAACCCTTATAATTTCGCCATGTCCGTCCGTAATAATGTACAGAAACCAAGCAAACTGTCGAATTTTAAGTATATATTCAAAACAGTGTTTTTGATATACAAAAATGCATTAAAAGTTGATCAAAAAATAAGTCGAATACACCATTCATGAATGAATTTATCTTTTTCTTAGTCCAGTATTTTCCTCAAGTCAGCCCTATTGAAAATTTACCACGAAAACGTGACTCAGCCTGCATAGTGAGTCATTCATGATCAGTTTCCCTTCATTATAACAAATTATTCTCGCCCGGTCCCTGGCCGTTTCCAGAAAACTTACCCTTTGCTCATTTGACAACTGTATTAAAGCATTCAATTTTAAACCTTACGAGTTTCTAAATTGATTTGGTTTTGTTTTCTGTGTGACTACAAATATATTGTGATGGAGGCTTAGATCCACCACGGAAATTCCAGAGAAACACATTTTCTGTTCACCGTAAAAGTTATAATCTGTTTTCAACATTTCTCTCTCGCGTGATTGAATCTCTAAACTTTTAAAAACCGCCACCTGTGGCGCTGGCCGTCACTAAACATGAAATCAAGCAAACTGCTCAAATATTAAATTAAGTTACAAATTATCTAATTTAACTAACAAACCAAAATATTAAATGTTTTATAAAATAAACAACAGCTTCTTATAATTATTTCTATCGTATTATTTTAAACATAAAATAAAAGTAGGTTGCAATTGCAACCTATTCAAGATTCCGCCCGCGAGTAAAGGTGCGGTTAAACTAAAAGAGCATTCGCTGTTCTAACCTCCCACTCTACGAAATTCGATCGATACACAAAACCTGATTGGTTGATTTCGTAGAATGGGCGCTAGAACAGCGAATGCTCTTTTGGTTTAAACGCACCTTTACATGAATACTATTCGTATAAATACTATTTAAACAAAATGTGACTTTTATATTAGTAAATGGTGAGAAAACCAACGGAAAATTATAATGATAATTAATTAAATCAATCTTGTTGGCGACGTGCTGTAATAATATTGCCGATACCCATTAACACGTTCGCCTCCTAGGTACTGTTTCACTAAGCGCTAGAGGTGTGCGCCACGCCGGCGCGGCGGCGCCGCGCCGCGGGACCCACGCCGCCGCCGCCGCCGAGGTTTCAAAAATTCACGCCGTGGCAAAAAAATTTCGGAATAAAATAATTTAAATTACGCGCCACGCTGATCAATTTGACATTAAACAACAATATGCTTGCGAATATCGACAAGCGGTTCCCTCTGACCGAAAAGATTGTATGCGCAGCACTTCTGGATTGCAGATTTTCAGGCCTAAAGGAAATTTATACATACCTACGAAAAAAACACTACTCGGGCAGAATTGTTCCCAATTGTACAAATTTCTTTTACAGGATTTCAATTCCAAATCTACACATTCCCAGTACTACAAATTTACAAACTTACAGAATCCCAATACTTTAATATTCCCATATTACGGTTTCCCATGTCTACAGATTTTCAATATTACTGATTCCTAACTCTACAGATAGTACAGATTACCATGCCTACAAATCCCTATGTCGACAGGTTCCATATTCTCTAGATTTCACGTCTACCGATTCCCAACTGTAATGCTTTTTTCAACACACTTGCTCATAAGTCGTAACGTAGGTCTTATTGAACCGCTTTTAGGCTTATAATCCTAGGTTTTATTAGCTTTGTGTTTTTTCATTAAATTATATTCTTCACATAGTCGATCCCACAGTGTCTGAAGACAAAAAGTCTTCAATGAGTGCGTCCTACCCGTCATGACGTACGGAGCCGAAACGTGGACACTGATGGTACGTACGGCTGGTCCACAAGTTCAAGATCGGTCCGCGAGCTATGGAAAGGGCTATGCTCGGCGTCTCTTTGCGAGATCGAATCAGAAATGGGGTTATCCGGCAGAGAACCAAAGTGATCGACATAGTCCACCGTATTTAGCAAGCTGAAGTGGCAGTGGGCTGGCCGTATTAGCCGTAGAACCGACAACTGTTGGGGTAAACGAGTTCTTGAGTGGAGACCGGGTCTCGGCAAGCGTAGTGTAGGACGCCCTGAGGCAAGGCGAGCGACGATTTGCGCAGGATGGCTGGAAAGAGCTGGATGCGAGCAGCCAAAGATAAAAAACGGTGACGTGAAATTGGGGAGGCCTATGTCCAGCAGTGGACTGCGATAGGCTGATGATGATGATGGATGTTTTTTCATTATCTACGTTAGGCCACCATAGGAGGTCGAATGGCTGTCCATTAACTTATTCTATTAATTCAAGTGTCTGCCATAACGTCAAACAAAGCAAAACATACCGACATGCGCGATGCAAAAGTAGATTTAGATCAGCTGTAGTATTTGAGATCAGCAGTAGGTACCTATTGGGAATTCGTAGTATTGGAAACCTATAGTGTTGGGTATTTGTAGCATTCGAAATACGTATTATCGTCGGTGTAATATGAATTAATATAACCACCAAAATTACGAAATTGAGTTAAGTATACCGTTCGAATGCAAATTTCCTACTCTATTGAACGGTGTATATAAAATATTGATATTCAGAAAAATTTTCGAATACGTTAACAAAAACATTGCCATTTTATTAGGTTTCTACGTTTTTTATTAACGTATGTAAAGGTTTCAAAAAAATCATAGACAATATTTTAACGTAAGTACGAATTTGTAAGTACAAAACACGTCCTTCCTAATGTACTCACCATATTTTTATAAATGTCAGTGCTGTAAGCGCCATCTGTATTGTATGGCTCATAATCAATTCGGTTTCAATTTGTGATTTACACTAAATTACGAAATCCACTTTTGATGGTTTTCATTAATTTATTAACGTATCCAATTTTTTTTTATATTTAACGTAAGCACCTGCCATTTCCTGAACTACAACTGTGGTCGCAGTTGGGTCATTTGCAGAAAAAGGGTACATTTTATTTTTTTTTGCGATCATGGACTGTTTTTACATCAATTACATCATTTTACTCGGCATCGTGCGTACTTTTCAGTTATGAAACAAAAAAAGTATGCCCCTAATGTCACGAAAATAAGTATGTAAATGTTGAGATTACTCAGTTTAGTTACTCCCATACTAAATGTATGAAACGAAATGTAACGAAACTGATAAAAAAATCTCAAATTTGTTACAGAATTTTTCATACCTTTAGCATGGGAGTAACTAAACTGAGAAATCTCAATTTACATACTTATTTCGGTGACATCAAAAGGTACACTTTTTCTGCAAATGACCCAGTTAGTAACTGTGTGTCAATTAGGCCTCTCAAAAATAAAACAAACAAGATAAACATCATTTCAATAGGATAATTAACTAAAAAGATACAACATACTTTATACATGTCAAATTCGTTTTTGAGCCCTCCTGAAAAATCGTCATTTGGTGGTTACATTAATTCATATTATAACTGACATTATTGGTTATTAGGAATGTGTATGATCGGATTGATCGGAAATGCATAGTATTGACAATATCTGTATTATTAACTCTTATCTGTAGTATTAGGAATCTGTAGTATTGGGAATCTGTAGATGTGTAGACAAAGTTGCGAGTTAATAAAATAATTTTCGAACACGATAATTATGACAATTGCCGCATAAAAAGCAATATATAACTTTGTTTCGTGTTTATTTTTTAATAATTAACTTGTCCTGAACTATATCTAGGTTTTTAATATCTTCTCATCCATACCAACGTACAGGGTCGCGTTTTATAAAGTTACATTTTACAATTTCGCTGTTTGCCTCTCTAACGCACGCACATATTGGCTAGAAAGAGAGGCAAACAGCAAAATTGTAAATTCTAACTTTATAATACGCGACTCAGGTGAAGAATGTGACCTTGACGCCGGCGTGGCGGCGCCACGCCGGCAAAATATTGCGGCGCGCCGCCGCCGACGATTTCTATGCCGGCGCACACCTCTACTAAGCGCTAATACTATGCCGATCGAAATTATCTGATAGAACTCCTATGCCATTGACACCCATGTGTGACTGAACAGGCACTTGTGTCAAAAACGTTCGTATTTCTATGGCACTGGCACAGGAGGAAGAACTTGATATGCTAGTGGCATAAAGGTTACTCTGATCACGTATGTGTGTCACTGGCATAGGAATCAGATTTTGTTGGTCACACACGCTGTGTAACAGGCGTCGAACGTGTTAACCCTTTGACCACCACAGTCGGCTATAGACGATAACGGAAAATCGTGACTACGACGCCAATGACGGCACTGGCCGACAGTTACGCCAATGTAGTAGGGACTTACGCGAGCCACCGTAAAGTTAAATTTCGCTTAAATAATAGTGTACGCGTGGCGTCTGGAGCTCAGCATATTCCTTTTCGACGTCTGGCGATCAAAAGGTTAAAGGGTTAAAGGCAGGGCCGGATTTAGGGGGGGGCAACCGGGGCTACTCAAATTGTCTACTTTATTTGGAAAATAATTGGGGGACAGGGGGCCTCCACTCCTTTGTTGCCCCGAAACCTCTCAACCTCTAAATCCGGCCCTGGTTAAAGGCCGAGCTACACCGGAGGCGTGCATCGTGCGTGACGTGTACGTGCAAGCAGTGTGCCATCTAATATGACATTTTCCTACGCTGCAACGCGACGAACACGGACACGTGCACGTGCTCCACACGGTCTTTTTCACTTTTAGGGACACCCAATATGCGTGAAATTAAAAAAAACCTTCAGTCAGCTTTGTAACGACAGTTAAGTACAATATCTTAGGAATTTTGAATCGATCGGCGTTTTATAATTATTATAATATGGCTTAAAGTTTGGCTTATAGAAAGCGCTTGCAGCCTAGCGGTAAAACGCACGGCTGCTACACAGCGGTCGAGAGTTCGATCCCCGGCTCGTACCAAACCAATAAGTTTTTCAAAAAACTTATGTACTTTTATCATTTAATATTCACAAGTGCTTTACGGTGAAGGAAAACATCGTGAGGAAAGCTGCATACTCCTGCAAAGAAATTCAAGGGTGTATGTGAAGTCCCCAACAAGTACTGGGCCATGCGTTGGGACCACGCAAAATAGGCACGTTTGATGTAGAGTTCCTGAAAAAATAGCCAGGATACAAAACAATACAATACAAAAATGGCTTATAGTTTGTAAAATGAACACCAAAACCGAGTTATTATCGAAATTTAGTGCTTAATTGTCGTCCAAAGCCGACTAAAATTAAGGTTTTTTAACTTCACCCTAATTGGGTGACCCAAAAAGTGAAAATGCCCACACGCATCCGGTGTGGCTCGGCCTTAAGACGAAATGGGAATGGGACCTGCCGTTTTCATACATACTGTTTCCTCTCTGAATATTGACATTCAGCATTTTTTTTTAAATAATCTACTTTTGCCAAGGCCATGTCGATATGTTTTGATATTATTATAAAAACTAGAAGCTTCAAAAAACTACGAAAATAGCCAAATTGTACCTAAATGCGTTTTCAGACATTCATAAAACAAATATTTCGTATATTGTGAAAAAAAAGAAAACATACCAACACGGGCTAGTATCTTTTCCTAACTAGTGCGAAAAAACGATAATTCCACACGCTTCGCACGCGGTAATTTCTCATTTTGACGCACGTGTTGTAAAAAAAATCGTCCCTTACACGTGCAAAAAAATTTTTTTTATTCGGGTGATTGTCGCCCTCGTTTCACTCGGGCTCCAACTTTCACCCTCGCCGAAAAAAATTTTTCCCGCACTAGTTAGGAAATGTACTATTCTCGAATTGCTTATGAAATAAATATTGGTTATTTGGTGGTATATTTTTGGAGGAGAAAACAGTTGACTACGAAACCATGTTTTCTCCAATTTTATGTGGGTATTATCAGGCGAAGCTGCAGTTGTCCCTTTCTTAAGTAATTTCCTCTTGAGTCCGTTCATATCATGTGGGATCCAATGAGGGTTTTCTGAAATGACGGTCACCAGGGCGGCAGCATTGAGGCGTCAGGTCCAGAAACTTGTCTAAATTCTCAGAACGCCTATAGTTTCGTGGTTAAATTGGTTGGTAAAATGGTTTTGTAGAGTTAATAAAATTATATAAAAAAATAAAAATACCTTCTAGTTAGTTTTTCTTTGGGGCTAGATAATTGTGTTCCTTAGCGGGACCTTAGGTACGGCTAAGTGGCGCCAACTAGTGGCATACGTTTTCAAGAAAACCCTCATTACTCACAATATAAATTTCGATGGATACGTCCACACAAGCGTACGGTTGCAGAATCCGGCAATAAGACGGATCCCGCAAAACGTGTCATCCGATTTATGACTACAACGGTTCGGTCATCCGTTATAATGCCGGGTTCGGTTTAGTGGCAATGGTATGGCTTAGAGGTCTAGTAACCAAGCCATATACTTACCCGTCCCTCATTTATTAAAATAGGCAGTAAAAGACGTAAATGTAATGTATCTCGCGCCGACGTACTGTCCAGCCGCTAAAGGTGCGTTCAAACCAAAAGAGCATTCGCTGTTCTATCGCCCGTTCTACGAAATCAACCAATCACGTTTTGTGTAACGATCGAATTTCGTAGAGTGGGAGGTTAGAATAGCGAATGCTCTTTTTGAACGCACCTTCAGCCTATGCAGTGACAGAGACAAGGTAGCTTGACGCGACGTTCCTGTTTCGGGTACTGCGGCCCTACCCGAAATTCGCAAATTTCTGGGATTTGTCTCTGTCACTCTAATGACGCCTTCATTGGTGTGACAGAGACAAATCGCCGAAATTTGCGAACTTCGGAGTTCGCGGTAGGGCCGTAGTACCCGAAACAGGAACGTCGCGGCAAGCCATCTTGTTAAGGTGCATTCAGACCAAAAGAGCATTCGCTGTTCTATCCCCCGCTCTGCGAAATCAACCAATCACGTTTTGTGTAACGATCGAATTTTGTAGAGTAGGGGGTTAGAATAGCGAATGCTCGTTTGGTCTGAAATGTCTGAATGCACCTTTATAGGACGAGGAAGTTTTCTCAGTTTTGTGTAAGTATGGTACAGTCAAGGGCATAAATATGTATGCACTATTTTATCTTATGCCGTAAAAATAAGGTGCAAACGTGTATACATATTTTTACACTTGACTATACTCATGCCAGAAGGGCATGTCTGTGTCGTTACAAGCGCCTGTGATTTACAAATACTTAACACATTTTTCAAAATTTTTGCGTGTCACAGATAAAATAACCCTGAAAGGCTGTAACTGGGTGCGTAGCTAGCCATGATGCCAATCCAATAGTGAGTGAAACTCAAAATTCAAAACTTGAATGACTTAGGGCCTGTTTACACTAGTGATTCACTTGCGCGATTTTAAAGCGATTTCTATACAAAAATTGCTCGCGGCGACATCGCCGCGAGTTCGCCGCGTGCAATTTTACATGGAAATCGCTTTTGAATCGCCCCAGTGAATCGCCTGAGTGAACGGGACCTTAAGGAAATGAAGCACTAATAATAAAGAATGACAGCGACAAAACAACAGTGAGTGTTAAGGTGCGTTTAAACCAAAAGAGCATTCGCTGTTCTAGCGCCCGTTCTACGAAATCAACCAATCACGTTTTGTGTAGGTACCGATTGAATTCCTTAGAGTGGGAGGTTAGAACAGCGAATGCTCTTTTAATTTGAACGCACCTTTAGCAAATGGTAACTCGCTAACGCACTGTAGGCCTTAGGAAAACTTCGCAAAAATTGCAAGTCGCTCTAAATCGATAGATACGTCTCAGTCACACTAATGACGCCTTTAAGGCCGAACCACACCAGGTGGCGTGCGTATATTGCGTATAGCGTAGGGAAATGTCATAGTAGATGTTTAGTTAGATGTCACACCGCTTGCGTGGCGTGCACGTGCTGCACACGCATCTGGTATAACCCGGCCTTTATTATTGTGAGACTTTCCATATTTCGAAGTTAGCCGTGGGGCTAGTACAGGCCTACAACCGCGAAAATAGAAATTCGTATATTTCGAGGATTTTTCTGTCACTCCAACGAAGGCGTCATTAGAGTGAGAGACACAAATCCTCGAAATTTACGAATTTCGAAGTTCGTGGTAGGTAGGGCCGCTGAAGACACTGGCGGGCTGGCAGCCCTACCGTAAACTTCGAAATCCGCAAATTTGGAGTAATCGTCTCTGTTACTTTAATGATCCTTTCGTTGGAGTGACAGAGACAAATCCTTGAAATTTCGAAGTTTGCTGTTTTAGGCCAGAGGTCCTACCGCGAACCACGAACGAAGTGTTGCCTCTCTCAACGGAAGAACAGCGCTGGCTTAAGGTGCATGCAGACCAAAAGAGCATTCGCTGTTCTATCCCCCACTCTACGAAATCAACGAATCACGTTTCGTCTAACGATCGAATTTCGTAGAGTAGGGGATAGAACAACGAATGCTCTTTTGGTCTGCATGCACCTTTAGCCAGCTACATGATGAGTTGTGACCCTTTTGTGGCAAGCTGTTGTTGTGTGCTTATTTGTAATACCTATGTGTATAAAATGTTCATTGTACTGTCATATCTATATAAATTTTATTTCATTTCATTTCTCTCGCACTCGTGAATTCGTACATAAGTGTGACAGGGCATCACTTCATTCGTGGTTCGCGGTTGGGCCTTAAGGTGCGTTCAATCAAACTAAAAGAGCATTCGCTGTTCTAACCTCCCACTCTACGAAATTCGATCGTTACACAAAACGTGATTAGTTGATTTCGTAGAGCGGGGGATAGAACAGCGAATGCTCTTTTGATCTGAATGCACCTTCAGAGGTCCTACCGCGAGCATAATCGACGTGTTGCCTCTTAGTCACACGAATGTACGAATTTGCAAGTGCAACAGAGAGGCAACACGCCATGGTTCGCAGTCGTCGTTCTGGCAAGGAACCCCCATATATCCCACGTGCCTTCCCTTTCCAAACAAACTATAAATCTCACGACATTTTTTGCCGCAGCCCTAACCGTGAACTTCGAAATCCGCAAATTTCGAGCATCTGTCTCTCTCACTCTAAAGACGCCTTCATCGGAGTGACAGAAACATTCTCGAAATTTACGAGTTTCGATTTTTGCAGGGGGCTTAGACAAGTTGCCAATCACTAACGCTTAATCGTCAATCGTAAACGAAAGGCAGCACTGTCGTTGCACTAATTGGAAAGAGTGACAGAGAGGGAAAACTACGATACGCTACTAAGCGTTAGCGATTGGCAACTTGGCTAAGCATCAGATCTTTGTTGGCTTCCGATCCCCATAACCTTGCCCCTAATCTGGACTGGTCTAACGGGTTCTACTAGTTAATAATGGTTGTCCTTGAAAAGGACTTACGCGACTTCATTTTAGCGGTAATATTAGACTTTGTGTCGCTCGATGGGCGATTTTGTATGGCTGCGAAGTTCGCAATTCTCATACAATAGTGATGTAACGTCTCGAGGGTTGTACGACGTTGTAGTGTCAACTATAAAGAGGTATCCGTTTTTTACCTTATTAGTCTTATTAGAGTCTGGCTAACGAAAGCTGAGAATGAGTTTTTTACGGAACTTTTCATATGGCATCACAAGCTGAATTGTCAAACGTCATGTTCTGTCTTTCGTTCGACTTGACACCCATTGCTCGCTTTCCACAATTGCAACGTTTTAAGGTGTTTATGATGAAAAGTAATGTTCGTAAGCTGCTGCGTACTATAATAAGTAAATATAAAGAAAAACAAGAGGAGAAAATCATCGCTTAAAAGGAAAAACATGAGTGTTTACACACGATATCGGTGTTCCCAGGTTAGTACGAAGTACCATTTTGATACTTACCTTTATTCAATAAATTTTCTTGTACTCATTATCTAATATACAATCGACTATAATAGATTTAAGTTTGCATTTATGTTAGGTTGATTTAAAATGGTCATTTGTTTTTTTTTACCAGAAGGTCTGGGAGAGGTTGAAGGAGTTAACGCTGTCAAAAATACGGTAGAAAAGTTATGCGAGTTGGAGAAGAAAGAAAAAAGTTCGCGAGTATAACTCCCTCAGATTGGAAATCAATGACTGACCATGTCATTCATGTGGAAGATAAGTACAGCGAAAGAGACAATATCATAAAAACTGCATTAGATGAGTTTATTATGTGATTTATGTGTTATGGCACAAATAGTATGAATCATTAATATGAATCATTGTATGAGTTTTTTAAGTCTGACTTTAATTATTCTGAATAAAAAATATAAATATTTCGTTTCCTATTTATTAAAAATACACACACCGGCAGAATTATATTTTTTTAGTACAGATGGTGCATTTTTTAGGCTCTAGTGTGAGAAGTGGGTCATTTTAAGTCAGGTTCAAAACTTCGGAGGGCCATCTGTACTAAAAAACGTCTTACGAGACACGTGCAATAACGAAATTCGTAACTTGTGTCGATTTAAAACACTCCTCCCTATCCCGTTTTAAAAAATCGCCACTCTTTTAGAATTTCACGTTTTTCGCACTTGTGTCGTAATGGACAATTTTATAGGTAGTTTTAATCATGATTACACCCATTCTGCGATGATACAATTTACAAATCGTTACTAATATTACCTATACCTATGTATAGACATATAATAGTGTTATATCCAAGTGTGAAAATCATTCTGTTTTTCGGCCATATTATGGTATAAAGACTATAAAGACTATATGATGAGCTCAAAAACATCAAATTTTAAGCCAATCTGTATGGGTCATCATTTAGAGATTTAGAGTAATAGGTACCTACAATACCTACATCGTATTGCATTGTGTCATGCAGACAAAGTTGCATGGAACAGCTACGTTATGTACATATACATAATATATTAATTTGGATTGTAATAAATACAGGTAATTTAACAAAATGATTTTAAGTTTTGAATATATTACAAGTATCAAGACTGATTTTCGGGGTGCAACCCAGTGATACCATACTCTATATTTTATTAATTTGCCGCCATTTCTCATTCTCAGCTTTCGTTAGCCAGACTCTACAATGCAGTGTTGCAAATGCAAAATGTAGGCAGAGGCACATCTCTTTGTGATCGATTGTACTACTGTACCTACTTTCAATGTGCGAAATTGATAATTTGAATACGAATTATATTAATAAGGTACTTAACTGGTTATTCTAAAATTCTTTGCAGGTTTTTGTACAATAAAAAAAAATTAAAAGAAATCTCTGGTATTTTTTAAATTCAATAATGAAACATGTTTTACGCTATGAATGTTGTTTTAACACCTCTTTATCATAGTAATAAATGATATGGGTGAATTAACTTTTTTCTATTATTGCCATGATTACGGTGGCCTGAGTCACGCTGGTTTTGTGCAAAATTATGCTACTTAATTTATGCAAACATGCATATATAGTCCATGTATGTTAGATGGCCCATCAAGGAAAGGATTTATTAACACCAGAAAAATGCATGTTTGCATAGTTTAAGTATCATAACTTTAAATATCCAAACAACCAGCGCGGTTCAAGCGACCTTAACTATGGTAATAACAGACAGAAAAAATATGATTCACCCATAATCATATCTAAGGTAAGTCAGGGTAAGATGAAATGAAACGGTTTTTTGAATGGGGTAAGACAACATTGCATGCTTTAGGATGATTTTTTTGTCTTTCCCCATTCTGAAAACCGTTTCATCGTACCCTAACTTACCTTAATTATTTTTTAAAGGAACAATATTAAACAAATAGTGGTTAATTGAAATGAGGAACCATATTAATTAGGCACCAGTTTGAAATACCTAATTGAAAAACAGGCAGAGTATTCAAACGGGCGGGTCAAAATTCTTTTCGTTATCTTATTTTGTGTCCCTAAAAACGTGACGCAGTGGTGATTTTTGTATGAGATGATGTTTTCTTTTCAATTTCTGATGTATGGATTAAAATCTAGCGTGAAAAAGAAATACAAGTGCACCGGATTTTTTATACACTAAGTCGAAACAGCAACTAAAAGCATGACAGAGCGGTATGAAACAAGAGAACGAAAAAAATTTCATGCCACGCTCAGTGTAGGGTTCCGTAGTTATTCAAAAACGGCAGAACCAATTATTTTCGAAATAGTTTTTTATTCTAAACTATGCTATCTATAAGCAGACTTTAAAATAAAACTATTTCGTTCAAGAGTTTTTTCGTATTTATTGGACAGGTATTGGGGGTTTGACTCTGTCTGGGTAGTTCTATGCGATTATTCAGTCGCAACAATCAAGTCATTACCATTCCCAAATTATTGACGAATTACG
>JALPQI010018206.1:0-27468 GCA_025490895.1 Thaumatotibia leucotreta
TGATTTCCATCAATTTGTGCAAGATCCCATCCTTAGATCCCGACCTGCGGCCCTACCGCAAACTTCGAAATCCGCAAATTTCGAGGATTTGTCTCTTTCACTCTAATGACGCCTTCGATGGAGTGACAGAAAAATCCTCGAAATTTACGAATTTCGATTTTCGCGGTAGTAGGCCTGACTTGGTGCTAACGGGACGATCCCGGGGTTATCTATTACTCGTCCGATTAAAAATAAAATAAAAGCGGTACCCGATTCTCGGAGACTTACTTCAACCGAATTTTAACTTTGACACGATATATAAGTCAAAATTGTATGCAATATATACATAGGGCCACGAGGTTATAGAGAACCTCCTTTTTTGATGTCGGTTAAAGAGGCGGCAAAAAACTCTTAGCCCATTATGAAAATTTTTAATTTCTCGCCATGTCTTACTGCCAAGTTGTTCGCCAAGCCTACTAGTTGTCCATGTTCATACGTGGGTAGGTAGGTACCTACTAGATACGAGTAGGTATTTACCTTTATAAAGAGTCGAACCGAACCATCATGTCCTAGGTACCTTTTAATCGCAACGCGAAGGTAGGCACAATGCGCCATAATATTAAAAAAAAGAAAGGGTATTTTTTCTAAATTATTAAAAAAAAACATAATAATAATATTCTCGTATAATAGGCCCAATGTACATTACAATGTACACTCTACTTCAGTGAAATTTAAACATAATCATAAACATAAACTTTCATTTCTTTCGTTTGATTTATTTATTTTACAAACAAACGACATTCTCCACTGTTCCTTACTTAGCAGTTCAAAATAAGATTTAAAGAAAACACTATGGTGGGAAGGGCCTTATAAGAGGATATACCTATACACTGTGCCCGATAATATAACTCGAAAGATTTAAGTACCTACACGTATTTAAGGCTGCACTATTTAAAGACTAGACACCTACCTATAACATCGGAAACAAATCTGAAATTAAGTAAACTGGTTTTGGCTTAGTTCCAGAGATAAGGGAACCTTTTTTCCAAAAATGTTTTTCATCATAGCTTGTGCAAAAACGCAATTTTGAGTGCAGTGTTGTCTTATGTTAACACTATAAACTAGTTTTTTTATAGGGAGGTACAGTTAACTAATTGGAACCCTAGACCTCACAAGAACTATGTCAAAATGACGTTATAAATCGGTTTAGGTATAATAAATTTCTTACTACTTGTTATTTTGGTTATACATATGTATAGTGGCCCAGGGTTTTAATTGATTGAGTGTACTTATTGGCTGTGGTATTAGAAATAGATAGAAAAAAACCTGTAACGGAAAAAATATATAAAAACTTTTTTAAACTTATTACTAAGTTCGTAGGACTTACTAAGAAAACAAATTAAATTTCAATTCGCAAAATAAACTTGAAGGGTACCTTGTTAACATACTTAACATCCGTGTATAACCAACGTCATTTAACTTTTTTTAAACTTGTTTAATTAGACCATGATAATTGAGGTCGGTGAGTCAATTAAAAAAAACATAATCATAGACACAAATTACACTTGAAACGACTTACCGGCTGGCAAAAACTGGAAAACGAACACGATAACAAAATATCCCTTCAACATTTTCCCATCAATATTTCGTGCACACTGACGAATTTATTAAAAAACTTTCGCATTGTGCAGTCGTTCAAAATATAAGTTGAGACACAGACACTTGAATCCCACAGGGCACTTTAATAAACTGTTTTTGTGTAAAGAACAGTATTAAACGATGTCACTGAATGTTTCGTTTGTTGTACGAAATTGTTTGTATCATTTTGGCACGGAACGTGGCACGCAAACGCGTTGGCGCGTTGAAGCGAACTGAGGTTGAGTTGAGTTGACTAGAACCAGAAAATCGTGCTCATTGAGTGCTGACACAACGAACAGCAATGGCGGCGTTCACCACACGTATAAACTTAACTATTATAGTAGGTTGCTAGGCAACATGCCTTTTTCAACACAAGTAATTAATGAAACACTTGTTTTCATAAAAGCTTCATGTTTAATGTAGCCACGTCTTTTTACTCGTTAAATTCGTGTTCCGTATTTGCGGATAAGTAATCACTACATAGTATAAAATAAAGTCACTTTTTCTGTCCCTTTGTACGCTTAAATCTTTAAAACTACGCAACGGATTCTGATGAGATATTTTTTAATAGGTAGAGTAATTCAAGAGGAAGGGATTTATATAGGTATAGTACCCGTGCGAAGCCGGGGCGAGTCGCTAGTAAATACATAATCGTAACCTGCTTATAGGTACGGTACACGTTATTTGGAAAGCGGAACTATTATCACTGTCAGATAATTTTATTATACTGCGGTACCCCGGGTGTCCGTGTTCAGAGAAACTTGCTTAAAACCAATACTGTGTGTCATCACCATCAACCCACTTCTCACTCCCTGCGAGGAGTAAAGTGGTTTTGCTCTGTACTGGCTCTGTACTTTAGCCACTATTACTGGATAGTACCTACCAGCTACCTATAGGTCGATTACAAAAAAAAGTATATAGTTAAAGCCCTTTAATGAAAACAAAATGTACAACATTATAATTTTTGTGTTACGAATTACGAAGTAAAATTTTGTGTAACGACTTTTTTGGCAGTGCAAAAAGGCCACAAATTCTAATTTTCTTTGAGCGATCAACACCTCGCCTACATTTTTTTGACGTTTTTTTGACTATCAAAGATTGTTGGACAGAGTATACGCTAAAATTAGTATGATAAATTTTATCGTGATTTTTGTTTTATGAAGGCCTTCAAAATATTTCTCCCAATCCCAAGCATAATGTTGGTGGAAGTGGTCATTTCATTTAAGTAGACTTGAATAAAGAGGTTTTAAAAGCCTGCGAAGTTGCCAGACGAGGCAAGTGCTTTTCTCGATCTTTCAATTAAATAATTACAAACCAATAGCGGCAGTATGAAATTATAATAAAATAATTTAAAAAAATCAACTACTATATCAAGTACAGTCATCGAACTAGCAACTCTGATCCAATAGGGATGATGACTGTAGTTAAAATAAATTATTTAACATAATGCACGACATAGTACACATAGAAATTATTACTAAGATGTAGATTGCAGTAATTTTTGTACAGAACTTCTATTTAATAAATTGAAAAGAACTTAAAAGAGTAGGTCATTTGGCAGTACTCAAACGTGACGTCACTTTTGAGTATTTCATATAAAATTCCATACTATTCCATAGTGGGGATCGTTTTGACAGTTCGAAAAAAGATGCTGATTTGACCTGCCAGTCATCATGCCTATTTGACGTACGAAGATAATTATGTCAACATTTTCATTGCAACTAAGAGAAAATCCTTGGGTACCGTTTGGTAGCCAAAGTTTCGTAACCAGCTACGAAATGGGAATAAAATCCCAATAGGTAACTGGCTTTAATTCGGGACTTATCATTACTGATTTGTAACCAATTTTGTACCAAATCCAGCTACGAGATCGGAAAGTTATTCCCATTTCATAGCTGACTACCAGGTGGGAAACCAAATTTCCCATTTGACAGCCAGCTACCAAATCTGGCTACTAAATGGTACTAAAGGGAGAAAATAACTGGATTGGATTCTATCTTCGTTATTCATACGTACATTAATGTAATAATTTACTAGAGACATCTATGTTTGAGTAGAATTTTGCTCACTTTGCAGAAAATGATACTTATACAGCGCCATCTGTCGATCATGCCAATACCATAAATTTTACTTGCAGGGTCGCGTTTTATAAAGTTACAATTTACAATTTCGCTGTTTGCCTCTCTTTCTAGCCAATATGTGCGTGCGTTAGAGAGGCAAACAGCGAAATTGTAAGTTGTAACTTTATAAAACGCGACCCAGGTTACTGATGTGCAGCTAAGGACAGTTGTACAACAACTTCTGAAATCAAGTGTAAAAACAATAATGAATGTATTTGTAATTTTTCATGTCAATCATATTTTTTTTTTTGGATATATGTATATGAGACTGCGTAGGATATTTTAATTTTTACAGATTTTTTGTAACTTCTGATAAAATAATATGCAATGTTATCAATGGTGCTATTTTCGCCTGCCGCTTAATACGGGCGTAAAGTTAAAAAAGCTAATTTCCGAACGTAGCTATTTTGACATGACGTTGAGCTGACGCACGGCTGAGTTGCTGTCGTATGCAACACGAAGCGTTCGGAATGTTTTGCATTTTACGCGCGATTCTTAATTTCGGAGTGGAAAATTTTATTCAAACATATTTACGACATGAATATAACGTCTTAAACTGTTCGACCTATAAATGTTGACACTACTAATGTTAAATGTGTAATGTTTCTTTTCCATATCACCTGTATATTTAATCGCTTTAGTATTTGAAAAATGTATATGAACGCACTCAACAAAAGTTAAGTTATCAAAACTTTCTTCGGTATAAACCGGCAACGTGTATCTAAAATTATGGAATAACTTTATATTTTAACTAAATTCTATGTCAAAATGTATATAATAAAGAGCACGGTGTCTAAAGTGTTCATGTCATGTTGCTCTAGTGCCTTTGTGATGGAGATTTTAATGACGAAAGCACCAGAAAGTGCTAATTTAATTACATTCTTACAGGCTTTCTTTATATCTTTACAAGGTTTCGTATTCACCGCGAAATTCGGCACGGTAAGTCGACAGAAATTTACTTTGTAAACTCAAACTTGTTCAAACATCTGTTTAAATTAATCCTTATTTGTTCATGTTCAGTTGTTAACTAAATAATACAGATTAAGTACAATTGTTACTGTTAGGTCTTTTATAAAATAAATGAGGATATTCTAAATTAAATGTTTTGTTTTTTAGGTAACACCTTCAATACCAATAAAGCAATATGCAATTTTAGTGTCATTATTTTTCATAACCAATGTAGCCAATAACTATGTGTATGCATTGCATGTACCATCTACCCTACACATGATCATAAGGTGAGAATATTATTTATATCATGTAGATCTTAATAGATGTTTTGAAGTACATAAATTAAAAAAATGATGGCCTACCAATATATTATTTTTAAGTGTCTTTCTATAGGCAATATATGGTAGAAATTATTTATTTTTTCTATTTACCCAAGAACATCATCTTCCTCATTCATCATCTGGATTCATCTTTATCTGTCAGCATGACAATTCATTTGATATGTCTGCTATAACCTTATAGGTTGTAGGCGTGGAGAGCATGGCATGACAGACGACCTTATACATCCTTGATGTTTAAAGGGTTAAAACATTAGTCCCTGGTGCCATTAACACACATATATGTTTAATATAACCATAATATTCCTGTGACACTAGCATAAATCAAGTTTCCTATATCAGTAGCATAGAAACACAAATATTTTTACAAGTTGTTGGCATTTGGCATATTAGTGGAACCTGTTCAATCTGATGTGTATGTCACTGGCATAGGAGTTCTATGATATCGTTTCAACAGGCATGGTATTAGAACTTACTGAAACAGTACCAGGAGCAATTGATTTATGGCTGGCTGGTTTGTGGTCTAACAACTTTTTTCATATTCCAGATCAGCATCGTCACCTGCCAGTATGATAGTGTCCTGGTATATATTAAATCGGAAACCTAAACTCACTAGAACAGTTGGATCTGTGCTTATCAGTATTGGGGTAGCCCTGGCGTTGTATGGTGGTGCTACCATTGAGCATGGACGAGGAACTTTCATGTACTGGTGCCTAGGTAATTGTTTTAGATATTAAATAAGTCTGAAAATCTCAGTTAAAACCGTCACAAGATTTTTGAATGAGCCTTAATGATAATGATTGCAGGTGTAGCCATATTGCTAGCAACGCTGGTCACTGGAGCATTTACTGGGCTGCAGCAGGAAATACTGTATTCCAAGTATGGGAAGCACCCTGAAGAGGTATGATCCCGCCTTTTTTTTTGACGCCAATGTCGCTATATCAGGACCACAGGACAGTGCCAATAAATAAATAAATCGCATCAGTCGCCCCAACGCACGTCCCACTCGAATGTCCAATCCGGCTTTCAGACTAATAGAGCCTGAATAGAGGCTCGAGCTTGAACAGCACGATTTTATCAATGTCAAATTTCGTGAACCAAAAGGATTGCTCAATTAAGAAGAACTGCTCAATTATGTTGACAATTTCGGACTGCCAGTGTCAATCAAACAGCCATTTCTTTCCCAGATGCTGTTCTACACATACGCGCTTCCACTGCCCATGTTCCTCACCATCACCCCCCAGCTGTACCACACAGCTGTCACCCTCACTACAGAAGTCTGGATCTTGATAGCTCTCAACATAATCTCTCAGTTCTACTGCACACATGCCGTTCACCAATTAGCTACAAAGGAATCCTCAGTAACAGTCACTTTTTATATTAACTCTCCGAAGATTCGTTTCGCTGATATTGTCTTCTATAGTTTTTAAGAATAATTTAACAGTGCTACATGTTGTTGGTACAGTGTTAGTAGCCATTGGTACTTATGTGTATTTCGACTTTTTTGTGTCGAGGCAAAGACCTGTTAAATATAAGGAGTAACTTTGGGACCTAAATCCTAGTTTTGTTAGATATTTATTTTGAGAATCTATTTACTGTTGCGTGATATTTCTCAGAGTAATTTATATAAATATAAGCAAAATAGCACTTTATTTTTAGAGTGATTTAAAACTGTTATATTTATCAGTTTAAAGTACTTTAAAGCAATCTAATTGACGAGTATACTATTCGCACGTATTTTCTAGACTGATTCTTGTATTTAAAATGTACGTTTTTCTAATTTTATAGTTCTTATACGAGGGAGCAAAGTTGTGGTTTCGCCACGAGGGGTAGAAAAACTGCTATAGAGAATAGTTATTTATTATACAAGGGGGCAAAGTTGTTGTTTAACTGTCGTGCCAATATTGAGACCTGAGCTAGCGAAAGATTCCAAAATTGAGCCACGAGCGTAGCGAGTGGTTCAAAAACTGGAATCTTGAGCATTGCGAAGGTCTCAAGGCACGAGAGTTGAACAAACTTTGCCGCCAAGTGTAATACAACTTTTTTCCCCTCACTATCGCGAGGAAATATGATTACAAATCTCATCCAAATGTAAATTAACTTTAAGAAACTATTGAAAACTCAATGTCGAAACGTATCGTAGAATAGAGTTACTTATGGAATTTAAATATTGCCAATGGCTTACAAAGTCACATGAGAAACGACCAATTTAACATGTGAGCTCCGATTGCGCATGTTTACTACGGTCATACAGATCCACTTATACTAGGCAGTAGGGGGCTATAGGAATTAGAGAAATGTCAAATTACTTTATTCACAAGTGTGTAAAAAGCGTTTTTACCCGCTCGTATTAAAGGATAAACGAGCGCTTTACGAGCTAGTGAGGGGAAAAATCAATTATTTCACCTCACTAGCACAATGAAAACCTGCTGAAAAGCATTGAAAATGTAATCCAACTTAATTTATGAAATGATAACATTGTTCCATCTTATCTAATTACTTATCACTCTTTTAAGGATAAGGCGTTTTTATACAGTACCTAGAGGTTTTTTAACTGAAGTGGTGAAAAAGTCCATTTAAACCGTCCTATAGAATAGATAAGTTAATCATTTACTTTTTTATCTTTATTTAAAGATTTACCCCCTTATTCATAAACGTTCGCTAACTTAACAAGCCGCTAATAATTGTTTGTCCCTTTTGCTCTTATGGACACATTGTTAAGACCGAAAGGGACAAGCAATTATTAGCGGCGTGTTAAGTTAGCAAACGTTTATGAATAAGGGAGTTCATATACAAGTTATTTACATTGAATGTATAAAATAATTATTTAAGAAATGTTTGCAGACTAATTAGAATAAGTACCCGCGAGGATGTCGAAAAGATTTAACTTATGTTTTTTTGTAATAGTTTTCTTATCCTTACCATATTTTAATTAGAGAGTTTAGTGGGTACGGCCACCGTTCTGACTCTCACGAAATTCGGACGTTTCAGTAAACACGATGGGAATAGTACATTACGATACAAATGTGAGAAAAATTAAGCACTAAACGAGTGGCGATTAATTAAAACACGACCGAAGGACTGATTTGAGCACAAAGTAATCACCTTACTTTTTGCCAACTCTGCCGAAGGTGAAGTGTTTTAAATAGACACGAGTTACGTTACGAATTTCCTTTTCGCACGTGTATCGTACGATTTTCAGTACCCTCCAAGTTTCGACCTGGCAAGAAATAAACCACTTCTCGCACTAGTGAGCAAAAAAGCACCATCTGTACTGAAATGGAGTATTCACTAGATTTGTACCTTACTGTACATGTCCTGTCTTTAACCCTTAATTGCACAGTGAAGGAAATATCCATCATGTATTCTTGACTCTATTGACAACATATCAGAATTCAAATTTGAATAAATCTTTGTCAAAGTCATGCAATTAAGGATTAAGCAGGCATTTTCCCCATTTCTCGAATGATATTAGACTAAAATCTTACGTGTTGCCATGAGAACTCACTACATATTGTACTAATACATTTTGTCTTTTATCTTAGCATTCGAGAAATGGGACCATTTTGGTATTGTATTGGGTTTTGAGATTCAAAATAAAACATTCCTATATTACGTCTTATATTTATTGTATTCTTATCTAACCGAATTAAATTTAATACCGATTTCATACTTAATTTTACATTTAGTAAACTGATATACAATTATTGTGTTGATTTACATTTGATCTTCATGTCAAGTTGCGATTGGCGAGAGGTCGCCGTTTCGCGTAATTATAATGATTGTACTACTCATACATGTCAAACACACACACATACATGCACACGACGCGTTATAGTCTGTCCCTTTCACTCTGTCAAGTCCGCCTGCTTAGTATCTGCGAAAGAAAAAAATAACATCAATCCTCATCATCAATTAAGCGTCCGAAAATATAAAACCTTTAATAAAATTTAATAGACATTTTAGAACCGTCACCCCCATTTTGTACTGGCGTATTTTAAAGTTTATTCCCACTTAATAAGTCCTTGGTAGCTAACCCCCTTATTCATAAACGTCTGCTAACTTAACAAGCCGCTAATAATAGTAATGTTTGTCCCTTTCGGTCTTAATCTTAACAATATGGCCCTAAGAGCAAAAGAGAAACAGTACTTAGCGGCTTGTTAAGTTAGCAGACGTTTATGAATAAGGGGGTTAGAATATATCCTGATTCCTGACATTTTCTACTCGGAGGGTCTCTTCCTTGATATTTTGATTAATTGTTACGTTCATCCCGCTCGTTGGTGGAAGCGAGAGCGATAAAAAAATGTTACGTCGACACATTTAACTCAAATTCAAAAACGTTCATGCTATAAAACATATCAAAATAAATATACAAATTACAATCGAAAAATTTACATCATAAAACTCACCCCGACATAAATTATGATGGTAAAACAGGATTTATCTACTTAACTACCAAGGACTTAGAGCTCTTGGCATTAAAAGCTTAAGTGAGAATAAACCTCTTTGAAGCTGATTTTGAAGTACTTACATACGTTACGCCTAGAGACAAGCATGCATATCTTATCTGCTCCAGAATTCAGTCTACGTCCCTGTCGAATTTCATTAAAAGATTCAGTAGGTTCCTTTGCGAGAGATTCCAACAGAACAAAGGTTAGACCAATATAAAACTCGAGCACCATAGTTAAACATACGGTTTTCCAAATCAGTGGTAGTTGTCTTAGAATATGCATGTGTTCATGATGATAACTAACAACTTTAGCTATGTATCCTCGTAACGCCCAGATAAACAAGAGAAATATCCAAATATACAGGAAATAACGTTAATTCTAGATTGTCTGTCAGACAAAACCTGCCCTAAGGCATTTTATTTCAAAGATTTCGTTACGAGGCCCATAGGGAGAGTTCTTCGTGTAACTTGAAAACACCATGCATAGACGTCGCATAGCTTTTCCTCTGACTACCAAGATTTTTAGCAATCTTGACATATCCTTTTTAAAATTATTGAACTCTTTCTACAAATTGCCCGAGATTTAACACGTTGAAACTACGCTTAGCTTTGTGTCGAATAAAAAGTGAAACAACCATACATTTCTTCTTATAACAAATTATATTTTTTCGAATTGAATGTTTCTTAAACCTTATCGCCGAGTTGCAGTGCACGAAAACGTGCAAAAGTAATCAATATCAGAAGTATAACATGACTAATTGGAGTGCCGTCAGGCCGATAGACGACCGCACTAAATTTAATCCATGGTTATATCGATTGGATGAAAAGGCAATGCGTTGCGGATTGATGTATTTAATATATTACAATTAGAATCTAAAACCTGTTTCGAATTTCTAGAATATGATTTAATCACGTTGCAAGTGATAAAATATTCCAATTAATATCTCAAAATGTTTTCAGAAAAAAATAAAATCATATTGATTTAAACGTTCACTATTATCACTCATATTTTAAAGACAAACGGGTCTTAATCGCGTAAACTTACGTTTAATTATATCCTGACGTTTTTGGCATGACGTTACACCCGTGAGTCTATCTGCGACCACGTCAGACGTTTGTCTTTAAAATATCAAAAATAAAATAAAATGACAGAGTTACGCTCACCGTGACGAGACCTTTAGAAGGCCAGAGTAGCAAGCGTAGAGCAGCTCGTCCGGCTGAGCGTGCAGCGGTGCGTCGAGCGTCCAAGGGATTTGAACGGACGACGTTTGAATGTTTTGTTCGCGAATCTTTGAGGGTGGTTTCTCTGAAGGTGCATTCAGAACAAGCGAACATTCGCTATTCTAACCTCCCACTCTACGAAATTTGATCGTTACACAAAACGTGATTGGTTGATTTCGTAGAGCGGGGGATAGAACAGCGAATGCTCTTTTGGTCTGAATTCTGAATGCACCTTGACACGTCGTCGGTTACCTGCTGCCACCCTCAAACATTCGCGAACAAAACATTCGAACGCCGTCGGCGGTGGACACGCGTCGGTCGTCGGCCGCCGGCCAGAAAACTTTGTCCTCACCTGTTTTCTGTGTTTGTCGTCAGACCGCGAGCGTCGACTTTGGTTGGCTGGTGCACTCAGACCACTCGCATACGTTTAGCATTGACACCACGCCGCACACTCCGCTTGATCATCTACTCAGGCCTTAGTCCTCACCTGTTCTTGCTTTTAGACCGGCTGCGCAACGGCGACCGCCCGCGCGATTACAAGCGGCGGCGGGGCAAGCAGCGGCGCTTCAAGCGTCCAACGGATTGGGGGACACTCGGACCACTCGCTTTTGTTTTACATGGACGTCACGCCGCACGCTCTGTCGGCCGCTCAGCTTGATCATCTACACAGACCTTAGTTCTATGTTCTTACCTGTTCTTGCTCTCAGACCGGCTGCGCCTGTCGCGGGCCCGCGAGAGGCGGACCCACGGCGACCGCCCGTGCGATTACGAGCGGCGGCGGGGCGGCAGACCACTCACATTTGTTTTACATGGACGTCACGCCGCACGCTCTGTCGGCCGCTCAGCTTGATCATCTACACAGACCTTAGTTCTATGTTCTTACCTGTTCTTGCTCTCAGACCGGCTGCGCCTGTCGCGGGCCCGCGAGAGGCGGACCCACGGCGACCGCCCGCGCGAGTATAAGCGGCGGCAGGACGTTCAGCGGCGCGTCGAGCGCCCAAGGGATTGGCGGACACTCGGGCCACTAGCATTTGTTTCACATGGACAGTTTGTTTGTACACAGTCCTCACCTGTTCTTGCTCTCAGACCGGCTGCGCCTGTCGCGGGACCTCGAGCGGCGGACCGACGGCGAGCGGCGGCGCACTGACGGCGAGCGCCGCGGCGACGGGGACCGCCCGCGCGAGTACGAGCGGCGGCGGGGACTGCGGCTGCGGGACCTACGGACGCGAGCCGTGAGACAGGGTTGTGGGGGCGGGTGAGTGGTGTTGAGGTTCGATTGTTTTCGTAACTTTTCGTGGCGCGACAGTTCATGAAATACTATGGAAACTGATTATATTGCGGAAGACAGGATCCAGTGGCCCTATAGCGAAGCTAACTTCGAAATCCGTAAAGTTCAAGGGTTTGTCTCTGTCAGTAATGACAACCCTCGAAATTTCCGAATTTCGTGGTCAACCTTATAATATATGACTTTGTAAGAGACATCTATTTCATATTTTCCCCACTCATGCAACAAGTAACGGTTTTCAGCTGAACACTGGAACCCTGTATTAATATAATGATCTACATCTCGACGTTTTGAACGTTTTATGTCTTTGATGTAATATGAAAATTTCGCGTTTATCCCGTTGACCATGTATTTACACCGGTAATAAATTTTCGCGACGTAATCATTTTCCATAGTTTTATTCCATTTTATTAAATTTTGGCATCTGTTGCGACGAAAAGATCGCCTTGTTGCTGGTTTTAGCACGTATAACACTAATTAATTAAAGACAATTTCAGTTGTTTGAATGTGCATTGATCGGAGTTTATTAAAGCCAAGTTTGCTTCTAGTAGGTTACTTAATAAAACTGAAGAGCCAATTGAACTTGCTATATTTGACATTAGCTGATAATTGGATGTACCTACTAATAACTTGTATCAGTCTTCAGACTGCAGTTTCATAGATATTATAGTATAGATTCAGATAACGATCACGTGCGTTGAGAACACCCGTAAATAATAATGACAAATAGTTTCGTCACCAAAATGTTTCTTTAAACCTCACACCACTCACATACACTGCGAAAACACCAAATTTAACTATTAGATTGGGAGATGTTCACATTTACCAACTTATTCTACGCGTTCATATTACATCCCTATAGCGAAAGTTAATCCTACACTCGGCTAGTGCTAAATAAGGTAAGGCAAGGTCACAGACGATCGACAAAGTGACAGCTATATACAAAGGTGCTGCAAGATTTCACTACTATATGCGCAGTGGTTTATGGGCCAATCAACTTTTATAGTGCGGTTTGTAAATTGCCGTTTCACGAAAAACCACAGTAACTTCATAAGAATGTTAGTTTCTATTTGGAAGACAATTGAATTACCTACATGACAGAGGCAGAAAGTAGGTAACTTTATAGCTATTTTTTTTCTTTTATTTTAATGGAAAACTCAGCAGAAATAATGATTTGCATGAAATGAGTTTCTTCTCTGTGTAATTAGGAATATTGAAAAATATGTCAAATTTTATCGTATTTGCATAGTCCTATTACCGCAAATACCAGCTATCTGAACGGTTTTGGCAGAACAATTTAATTTTCATGATAATTTAATTCATTATCGAATTACATACTATGTGCACACTGGTATTTGCAGAAATAGGATGATATATTTGCCTAAATCATAGATTTAGTCCATTGGTCCATAAATAAGGTGACGCTGTCGCATTTAGTAATGCCCCTCTCAGCACCGGTACAAAGCTGTAGCCCTGTCGTTTCAATCTATGAAGGTAGTATAGGATAAAAAGTACCGAATATGGTGAGCTGTCGCTGATGCTGGAAATGGGGCAAGTTTCCGTTGACCGATGGGTAATATGAGAGCAAAGAGGAGGCTCCGCTGGTGTGCAGTAGAAGCGATTAAGTTCCTACACTGTGTGGCTCAGAGAATATTAGGAAGGTCTAGAAGGTCAGGTGTAGGCCGTGGGAGGTTCGTTGCAGCCTTCGGCGCGATGCTGGACGCACGGAAGGGCATCCTTGCATGTAAATAACGAGCCGTAGTGGTGAAGACATGTGGTGAGGTCGTTGGTGTGTTGGTTGGTGGTTGATAAAATGGACCTGCAATAGTTCCAACACCCACCTCTTTTAATCACACTTGTAAAGTAACTTAACTACAACAGCGGTTTTTAAAAGCATTTTGTTACAGTGAATGGACTGATGGTCCAACTCTTAAGTTCATGAATGGTCCGTTTTCAGACAAAAATCATTCATTACCATTGCTTATTGAAAACCTGAAAAGGCCAAAACCTCTAAATAATATTATTAGATGCTCTAAAAAGATGTCTTTAAACTACATTCATTTCTTCATCAAACTAGCGACAATACCACAAGTTTCTATTCAACAAAATACTTTTATAAAATACCAGTTGGACCAACAGTACAGTAAGTACTTTCACTAGCCTATTCTCAAAGTATTACATGAAAATAGTTTCATGAAAGCACCACCCGCATTCACTAAGTGCAAATCTATGATTAAAATTAAGTTCCAAGGGAATTTGCTTGGTAATGCTGCCAACACAGAATAAATTTAGTTTTAATTAAATTGCCAATAAGAACTGTGTCGGCAAGCATGGTAGCTTGAAGAGCAATTATGTTAGAAATGGAAGGAAGCGTTGAATACCTTCTGTCACGACGGGTGCGTCCGTTGGACATCTCGACACGGATTCTAGTGCCGCAGCATCGCCTGGAGACAATAAGTTAATAGATAAATATGTATTACTGAATGTAACAGTGTTATAAAATTACTAGTACATGTTGATGTTGCTTATATGATAGTCTTCCTGACTCCCATTAGCAACATAAGAACTTGAGGAAGTCATAAATACATCACTTGATATTCAAAGGACCTGATTCCCATAAAAAAAGGAATTGTAGATAATAAGTGATTATAAAACATTTCTGGGAAAATGACTTTTTTATGTAACTCATTGCTATTGTTATGTTTTCCTAGGTTGCCCTTAAAATTACAAATCTTTGAATTTTTGACAGTGACATTGCCTTTCTCAAAAATCATTACATTTATATAGTCTGACTATTAAAGACTTCATCTCTAGTAGTAATGTACTATATCTGCATTTACAGGCATTAAATCAAATGTGTTTCGTTTTTAATTAATGCATGTTAGCTGTAAGACATTATAATATTATTATTTGAAAAAACAAGTCCTGCTGAGTCTCTTGCCGGATTCTTCTATTTTCATTTGCTATTTACTTTAACAATTCAAAAGGGCTCCTTCTTGGCCCTAATTGAAAAAAGAATATTTTATAGTGGCATACAGAAATTATAAGAATGCCCAATGATAGTTATTTGTTTATTATTATAACATAATTATGTAATAAAATGTAAATGTGTTCCCCAATTCAAGACAAGTGCTGTACAGCACCTGTGTCCAACACAACATATCAGTCCCAATTTGGAGGTATTATAATGTAGCACACTTATGACTCAAGCATTTCATATTGAGCATGAAATGGATCTAAGGAGCGTGCAAATTACATTTCGTGATTTTTACTTATTTAATTAGAAATTCGTCAGCGCCTTAAGCGCTTTTTATATGCAATTACCTTAACTTAAAGTATTATAAATATAAATAAACTGGATCGTTTCGTTATTACTAACGAGTATCTATAATCAAGTCGTTAAGTGACATGCGATTTACTTTCACTTTCGAAAAATCATAAAATGTTCATTATAGCCATTAGCCATCTGCGACACTCTAAATAGCCTAGTTTAGCCTGCCGAAGGATTAATGAGGGTTTTCGATAATTTTTCTACCACCAGGGCGGCGCTTCGTACGCACCTGGTCTCGACAGCTGTCAGATTCATACTATTCATAGGCACCTGGGCCTAAAATATTGAAATTCTATTTTATTTGGAAGAGAATTGATTTTGTAATGGATTACGACTAATACATGGTCGTCGAACTGAAGATTGAACTCTAAAACAGGCGCTCAAAGTCACTGGTATTAAAAATAATTACTATAACTTTGTTAGTTTCATGAGAATTGACTTGGAACTATTTTATTTATTTATTTTAGGTAACAATATGCCTAAAGTAATGGTTTTCAGAATAAACAAACCTAATAAATATGTTGAAAATTAAATGCGCGTATTTATTTTGACAGTTCGTTAAAGGGTCGGCTCAGTGCTGCCATCTCACCTCCCCATAGCGGCAGAAAAAGTATCAAAAACCCTCATTAACTGCAAAAATTGCAGTTATTTACGTAATTGTTTTTACCCGTGTTTTTATGGTCAACCCACATTCATTACGTCTCTGATGACCCCTGACCTAGGTGACATAGCTCAGAAAGTACTGAGAACTGTAGCCAAAAGCTAAATAATTATAATTCGCAAAGCTAAAATATACTACCCACGTCAATTCGTAAAGACGCGGGGTAAGCCACGCAAACATCAAAAATTACATGAGCGTAAGTAGGTCTCGTATCTCGCGTACGAATTCAAGATGGCGGGCGTAACGAAACATGGCGAATCGACTACACAATGTTCACCTTCCATTTCTTTCTTTCACATGAATGTCGATACTAGCACAACGAAACAGAAAACGTTGAATAATTTGTAAAAATCGATTGCGAGAAGTCTGAATAATTTAATAAAAATTGTACTCACGTTCCATCAAGACCTCGCACTGAATCCTCGGCGTCCCGCGGATCTTCAAACTCAACAAACGCAAAACCTGGCGGATTGCGTGCTACCCATACGTTTCTTATGCTTCCGTACTTGGAAAACACCTTCTCTATCTCATATTTTGATGCGTTTGTGCCCAAATTCCCCACATAAACTTTGCAAGACAGGTCCCATTCCCGGTAGCGCGACATCTGTAAAAGGATATACGAATAATTTATGTCGCTAAGTCTAGGTCGCCATTTTGATAGATTAATAACGTTACACAAAAATATATTATTTGGCCTAGCCATACCTCGTGTATTTAGAGAAGGCAAGATGCTTATCGAAATTGATAACGATTGCGAATTTAGTTCGCAGTCGTTGTGGAAGAATTGTTCCCGGCACCACCTATCACACCAACGTCTAGAACGCGAATGAATGAAATGAAATGAAATGAATGACGAATGAAATGATTGAAATTTGAATTGAATGAACAGAATGTCGAAGAAGACATTTGATTGACTGAACTGAATGATGGCTTATAATCTGAATGACTTACCACGATGTACAAAAAAAGTGGAACTATCTCTCGCACTCTAATAGAGGCATGATTGGAGTGACATGACGGAAACATACAAATAATTGTTAAAGTTGTGATAAAACATTGATAATATGATTGTAATAATGGTACTGAGTGAATGGAACGATTGAGTGAGTGAGTAATGACAAATGGAACGGAATGCTACTGTCGCTAGGGATGTGTCGGTTTCTATATTTCTAGAATTGGTACGTACCGCAGCGCAGCTATCGCAAATATCGCAATTCTACTCGAAATCATGCAGACTAGACAAACTAAACTAAGTTTGAGTGAATTTATAGTCTGCCATGTACAAATTTTTTTTGTAAGATGTATCAGTACTTTTTTTTGTAAGAATAACTTGTCTGTATCAACTGTCACGTTTTAAATCGAGATTGTAGCACATCACTTTTGTTATAAGCCCTCTTTCATATTGTGTGTAGGGTAGTGTTATCTGTGACTTTTCTTTTGCGGCTGTGTATGTAGGTACTTGAATTTTATTCACCGCAATTTCCTAGTGTTAAATGTGATGGTTTTTATTAAAGATTTACAAAATGGATGTGGTAGGCCTTCTGAATAATATACATGACAAATCGGATATGTTTGCGGTTAAGACCTGGACGGCCGAATGGACAAATAATTTCGAAGAAAACCAGGTACGTATTGATTTTCCTTTCGTTTCTTCAGTAATTTTTGGACATTTATGTGATATTATGTGTGTCTAAGCAAGCGGAATGAATTATCAACATTTTCATTTGCGGAAGTACTGTTTCCTGGCCTTAGTTAGATAACAGTTGTGACAATAGATTTGATATCCTTGAAATCAATGTGAGCAAATATTTTTTTGCGATAGATCCAAACAAAGGTTGCTCTAGTAAATGCGGAGTAAATTTTGTCAACAACCGTTCTCAACCAAATAAATCTTTGGTCTGTTTATGATTGTTACTACTGTATACTAGAATATTATGATTGTTATGTTATGAGTTCTGATAAGAATGGACTCACATTTCTTATTATCGTTTTTTTGATTAATTTTTCAAGGTTATAATTACCTGTTCGTGATAGTAAAATTTCGGAAGATAAGTACTGCATACTACTACAAAATTTCATAATGGGTAATCTAATATTGTAAACCCTTAATATAAACTTTTTGTCGAAACGGACATTTCTAGATAAGCCAAAATAAAATGTTATTTAAATAATAATATTAATATTAAGTAACCAACTACATATTTTTAAAAATAAAACATTAATTACCAAAGTTTAACAAAGTTTATTTTGGTTTTGTTATTAACTCTTCGGCTCCCACAACACATTTGAGTCGTAACGTTATGGAGACGTCACAAGCTGGGAATCGAGGGGTTAAGTAACACCCCGTGGCCGAGGAATGACCAGACCTGGCCAAATATAACTATCTCTTTCACTAGCTTCCTTCAACTGTTCAAAGCAATGAATATTTAGATTGAGGAGAACCATGAGTGGCTCTTCTGACTTTGCTGATGTCCATGGGTGACGATGACTGCTTACCATCAGCCAGCTCGGCTGCTTGTTAGATCCCTGTTACCTATACCTATAAAAAAGTCCTGGGTCTTGTAGATGTCATGTCATAAAATTAGTTAGTTTCTATTATGTGTTTGTAGCCTGTTCAAGTGTTCAACCTCTCATAAAAAATTTACTTACAAAGTAAATTTTTATAAATTCGCAAACAAAAATACACTTTGTCTGAACAAATTATGGCATCTTTAAAGTGTTTTCGTAAAACCTCTTCAGAATTTTCTATCTTTTAAGCATGTGTCCTACAGAGTGCATTATGTGCCTATTTGTTAGGAAATGAATTGGATACTTCGGATATCTCGTAGCATGGTAAGACATTAGAGAACCACAGAGTCAATTTCAACATTAAAGTCAACTTATACTCATACTCATCCTCATGTATATAATTAGTCCAAAAATGCTTTTAATTTCATTTTATCTATATAAAAAAAAAGTTGATTTACCCCCGTACCAATTGTTGTAATATGTGTAATTAGTATGTTTTATTTGTTATGTATAAAAAAAAACATATTTCTACCTAGATTCATATATTTGTATGCTTCCGACAATCTTAGGAATTCAAACTTATGCAGTGTCCACATGTTACATAGAATACAAAATGCGTATGCTACAATACAATACATAGTAAAATAATACTAGAAACTATAATACACATATCGTCAATATTTAATATTTGCCTGATAAAGGAAGACAAAGAAATGAATCATTAGTACAAAGATCAACACCCAGACTAAACTGGTTTGATCTTTGTGCGGATAAACTGACAATCAAACTACAATTGACAACAAGGACAAGCTTATTTGCACCTAAGTGTAAGACCTGAGTGGCAGGCGCGGATCCAGTGGGGGGGGGGGGGTCAATGGGGGCACTTACCCTTGACATAGGATCTAGGAGTAATTCTGATATATTGGTATAAATGTTATGTAAACTTCGAAAGAAAACGAGTGGCGAGGGTCCAGCGAGGCAGGCAGCGGCGTGTCGAGCATCCGAGGGATTTGAATGACCTATATTAGTTTACTGCTGAATAATGGCATCTCCTAAGCGTATGCGCATGGATGCATTAGGAGGTAATTGCCCATAATCGCCGCTGGGCAAGCTGGTTGGCGATCGCAGTAGAGTGTCCACTATGATGATGCTGCCCATCATCAATCTTTAATAAATAGTCACTGACACCGCAGTGCCGTAGCCGACTCTTAGGACACCCACAAAAAGAGTTGGAGTGGTGACAAATGTATTCTTACTACCTAAAAACTTGCATTATTATTACTTTTATTACCAACTTAAAACCATTAACCATGAGTTTACATACAGTTTTAGTTAAAATTATTTATATTTATTAGTATTAACGTAGAAATATATCCGCCAACGTGTTTCACGATGTATGTGTCAAAGGCGTCAAATGCTATGGGAAATCAGCCATATTTATTTACTCGTACACTTTCATTCTAATGACGATTGGTATAAGGGTCGCGATTGGTCTTTTAATTGTATTAGGTATTCCAAAAACCATGGGACATTATTTTGACAAGTACAGCCATCTGATATATATCGTAACAGCGAAGGTGTTCAAACATAATGTGAAAATGCACTCTAAGACCTTGACAATAAAGGCCTGTTAACATATTTATGAGTACCATGGCCGCTCCAATATATCTGATCGCGGCTGTACGTGTTGTCAATCAGACTGGACTTTGTATCTGTGGTTAGTTAACAGAGATTATGCTAGTTCACGTAGATGTATCGCTGACATCTGTAATTAAAAGTGACCCCAGGTATCATAACAATGTATAATTTGGGATCATTATAAGTCTCGTTCTCTCACAACAGAGTGCTACCATGATCTGTTAATGCGATTCGGGGCCTTTTCTGTATCACAATGTATCGGTTCCATAGAATAACTGTCAAAAACTAACAAGAACCTAAACTGAATCGCATTTATGAGATCATGGTAGACCCCTGGGGCCTATTGCATAACAAATTACAAATAATAATAGAAGCGAAAATCTCTTTCTAGTATGAGGGATAGAAAAGAGACTTCCGCTTGTAATATTAGTTGTAACTTGTTATGCAATAGGCCCAAGGTGTCGTATTTCACGTGAAATATCACTAAATATCGGTTCAGGATGACATGACTAACGATAGAATCCAACAGGAACCGTCCGCATCTGCAAGGAGCCGAACAGAGACCCTATCGTGAACGAAGTGTTGCCTCCCTGTCACACTTACGCACGAATTCACAAGTGCGAGAGAGAGGCATCACTTCGTTCGTGGTAGGGCCTCGGCTTGCGTCCGTACAAATGGGAAATACGTGCCGAATTAATCGGCCCATCCGTTCGTTTCAATAGGTCGTGTGGAGTTGCTTACTCAACCTCGTATCTGCAACAACCGCTTTATAGAAAAAACACCCGTATTCAGAGTGAATGAAAGGTGAGATTCCTATGAATTGATAGCTGTAGATGCGATGTCGATTAAAGCGACGATAGTACCTAACCAGTTTTAACTTTAATGTCTGTCTAGTTGTCTACCAGGACCAGTAGGTTTAGCACAGAATTAGCGCGACAATATGTCACCGCGAGATAGACTATCCATCCCTCTTTTATTCATATAGTTAGTAAAAGATGGAAAATCGATCTCGCGGCGACATAACTGACATACCAATTTACCAATCATGTGCTAAGCATACAGAGGGTGTACCGCGAACAACGATCAACATGTTGCCTCCTTTTCATAGTTGCGTTCGAATTTATAAGTGCGAAAGGGACGACGTTTGTTGTTCGCGGTAGGCCCTCTGCCCTTAAAGCCTTAAATAGCTGTCCTATTTCGTCGCTGTAAAAGTGAAAGGAATAGCTATGTAGATGTTACATTTGCCTTTTACGTTCTAAGGCAGTTAATGTAAGCCTTTGTCGCTTATTGTTAGGGACGAAATTTGTTTGGATCTTTTTACAAATTATCTGTTTACGCGTTCTTAGTCTAAACTATTGCTAAAAAAATACTCGTTTTAAGTTAAACACATACATAGTGAATATAAGTACATAGGTGCAAAATTCCAAGGATTTCACTTGAGCTCTAGGTCATCGTGAATCACTTAAGGAACCCAATTAAAATGCGTTTGAAAATTCTCATAGAAGCATCTTAGTTATTTTCGCAACAGACGCGTACTGGTTACCTACGTTGCGACAGAAGAAAAGTGCCGCGCAAGGACGAACCCACTGGCCGTTCGCAGTTTACCACTCGTTCGAAATTCGAACGCATGTTTTTACTTTTACCGCGTAAATTATATCGCGTTCGATTGTTTTCAATTACAAATATTGGCCGTTTTCTATTATTTTTTCTTAATTTGGGAATAGTTTATTTTTTATTGTGATTGTGATGTGAATCTGTTATCGATGCATCCTCAACGTAGTGTTATTTTGACTTGTAAAATAGTGTTATTTGGATATTACGTGTATTGTGGTTTTGATACGCATTTTGAAAATTGGATTAGTGACACGAGGACCCTAAATATTGGTGACGTGGTATGTTAGATTGTGTTTTAATTAGCTGTATTTTGGTTCCTTCTATTGGCACTTATTTCAGAAAATATTTCTCATTCTATTAATTGCTGTAAAATATTTTTCATGGATCATTAAACGAATATTTTTAAAAGTAAGTAAGCAATTTGTATAATTAAGTATACTGTATAGCGTGTTGATGTTATTATTTTTTATTGTCTCAATGAACATTTCACTAAAGAAACACAAATCATTGAGAGGCATAATGAAGAAACGCACATAATGTACAAATATCTAAAAGATAGTTATAATTATAAAAGAGTTAGCTTGAAGCTAGCAATTTTACGCATTAAAAAATTTCCTGCAAAAAAGTACCCTATTGTAACAATATTTTTATCGGGATGGTTCTTTCCTTCATCAGAATTGCCCTTTGAAAAGAAAAAAAACATAATTTGTTTTTATATCATCGGTGGACACAGTTCCACAATCCACACACATGTGAATTTCGTAACACAAACATTATAAGATTTTATTTTCATTATGGTCTTTAACTATTGTACAAATTGCAATCGACCCATTTATTATTTTATTGTATTTTGTTTACTGTATTTTTTATACTCTTTTATATTTATATATGTTTCAATTAAGGCATAAAGAAATATTCATTAATTCATTAAGTATTTACCTTGAAAATTGCCCCTAAAAGCGTAAATATATTTAAAAAGTCTTATAATTCTGCCTATGACCCACCCTTATCTTATCAGGTAGGTTATTACTTCGTAAAATGCTAATGAGATCTGAGAACTGTCGATAATGGTTTCGGAATACGTTGCTTCCTAGAGATTAGATTAAACAGTGTCCGATCGATACGGTTGTAATAAATCACTGTAATCAGTAGAGCCCGCTTCATACGCGCTTAAAGGCCGACACACACGTAGCGATAATATTAATAATAATATTCCTACCGTGGGTATCTTGCAGTATAGCCCGGCACCACTGTTAATAAAGATGCCAAAATATATATGTAGCTCCTGCAGTGTTGTTCACTAAGGAAACCGCCTTGCTGTCAGAGCGTCGAGCCTAAAAATGGTATTCACTAATATACTTTAAACGACACTAGTGCTCGGCGACGAATGCGGCGTGAGCTGGAACTACACTGCGTCGAGAGTTTGACGTTTAATGTACGAGCTTCGTATTCTCTAACGAAAAACAGCGACGAACTCGCCCACAACCTCGCTCACAGCCTCGATTCCTAATATCAAATAAAACAGCTAGGATTTTAGACAAGGCTGTCTCGACGTCGAGCTCGTTGACGAACGCAGCGTCGGATGTGTGAATAAGAGAATAGCATAGCTGTAAATGTATGTAGCTGTATATGTATGTTTTGCTGGAGGTACTGGTGGTAGGACCTCGTGCAGGGTCCGCCCGGGTAGCTACCTGCCGCTAAATAGCTAGGTACTGTGTTTCGGTTTTTCGGTGAGATAGCCGGTGTAATTACTGGCATAGAGGCAATCTATCTAAGTCCTCAGGGTCGGCAGCGCATAGGCGATTTTTTGGTCACTATGTCCAATTGTCCATCGGCCTCAGTTCCTGCTTTCCATCAGGTGGGCTGAGAGCTCAGTTGTCTATCTTCGTTACATAAAAAAAAGCTCTCTAGAACGTACACGTATCTACCTACATCGTGAGAAAAACACAGATAATATCCATTTGATGCCTTACGATACCTTGGTACGCTCCCGACCCGTGGTCCAACCGCTATGTCCAACTGGTTGTGCCACGGGTAAGTAAAATTTTCCGTGGTTCAACTGTCAGATTGCTTTTTTTTACTGTCATGTAACTATGACCCATAGGACAAACTAGTATACGTAAATATATGTTCTAGTATTGGATCTTAAGATACCTTGCCATAATGTATTTACGTTTCTCACATTATTTAGGTGCTATACTCTGTTCGGATTGGTGTTTAAAAAAAGGTAAACAAACTTGCAGTATCTTTTTATTGAAAAATGCATATTAAAATCCAAACTAGGTACTTAATGAATCAAAAACATTGTAAATCACTGTATTTCCTTGTTATATTATGTATATTTGCTAAAACTTATTTTCTGCTCGTAGTTTTCAATAAAAAGATACTGCAAGATTGTTTACCTTTTTTTAAACACCAAATCAAACAGAGTATAGAGAGAGCTACGTATGGTATACAGGGTGGGAATTCTTTTTGAGCCTGTGAGGGCAGCTATCCAGAGTAGCTACGCGAAAATGGTCTTTGAAGACCTTTCCTCGATTGTAAATTAATGAAGGTTGGCGTTTACAGATTTTATGATACATTTGTTATTTATTGTTTATCGTATATAATTGCAGAATGGCCTCTTGGGTAGGCTTGTTATATATGTATCTCAGCGAAAAGCCGCGAGTTGATCAAAGTACAAGTTTCAAGGACTACGTAATAGTGTCTCCGAAAATGGCGCATTATTTTATACACGTTAGAATAAATCAATTAGAAGAAAGTCAGAATGCAAAGTTATGACTTTTATGAGTAATCTGTACAGCTTTGTATTCAATACACGACATTTCATAATAGTCATAACATAAGTAGGTACAAACAGCAACACTCCTAACGGACCATTAAAGACAGAGCAGAGAGAAAATGAAAGAGATAAATATAAGTTACATTATGTCAACTTCAAATTAAACAATACACGGGAATGTTGATCGTCCGCACTGTTCGCAACTTGGTCGAATAATACAAATCGGGTTCCGAAATCTTACGAGACTATATCACGACTTCGGCCGAACTCTGCTGACCAATGGGGCGAGCATTGCTACGGTTAACCAATGATCGCTCGCGGTTTCTTCAGAAGGTGACATTACCATGGTTACGTAATAACAAAAACGTTTAACCAATGATTGATTACGAATTTTCCGGAAGCTGACGTTACTATAGTTACGTTATAATATATAACATCCGCTTTAGTCCTGGAGACGTCAATCTAACTTCAGAGCCGGTAATTTGACTGCTAAGCTGCTATGTAGAAATTTTCGTTCATTTTCCTTTCAACGGTTGTCACTGTCAGATATTTTTTCATAGTTATGAATTTCAGCCAGAAACTATCGTCTCTATTAAACATTTGTATGGCTACTGACAGATTAAAGGATTATAGGTAGACTGTCACACGTCTATCTACCATATTTCCACAAAGGTTACATAAGTATTCAACTAACGTCAACTAAGAGATGTGATGAATTATAATAAAGACAGCAATAGCATTTGTCTCTGTCAATGAAAAAATATCCTCGTAAGGCCCACCATACTATTTTCTTTCAATCTTATTTTGAACCTTGTCTTGTAAGGAATAGTGGTGAACTTCGTTTGTTTGAGAAAACGACTAAACAAAGTAAATGCGACTTTATTAAGTTTATAAAAGGTTTAAATTTCATTGAATTGGAGTGTACATTGTAATGTACATTGGGCCTTACAAGGATATGCATAATGGGTATGTGTATCACGAGTGTATTACTCTCCCTTCTTCAACCGGTCTGTTATGAATGTCTCCCGTGTAACCACATTTTGGTCCAACCAACTTGGCAGTAAGAAAAGGCGGCAAATTCAAATTTTGTATATATGGCTTACGTAAAGTATTCAACTAACGTCAACTAAGAGATGTGATGAATTATAATAAAGACAGCAATAGCATTTGTTTAAAATTGCCCGATAACATGGCTATTTGTAAAAATATCTTGATTTGGAAAAATACCTCGCCTAAAAATACCTTGCCTCGTCAGATAAATCATGAAATCCGATTTGATGAAACCGTGATTAAATTACTAAACGGTTTTAGACAAATCTATGAAGAACTGTCGTTATCCAGTTTCCACAAGGAACAACGACATCTAGCGTCTAATCATGGCCGATAGATTCTTAATTTTCGTAGACGAAGGATTTTTTATTATGTCAACTAGTTTTCAAATACTGAAATTTTGACGCAACAAAGATTCGATGACATATCATCGGGGACCATCGGAAATGTCGCGATCGTGCCTACTAACGAAAAATACCGAACCCATAATATTACACGACCAAATTGCATCCTTTGCCAAGTGGCTCAACATTCCTATGTAACTGACACGTGACTGTAAGTGTGATTCTCTTTCATGCAATATTTCCAATTTCTGAAGTGTATACCTAGCTGTGTTGCTGTTTGTACATCATGCCCCGGGTCACGGAAAGAATTGCAAGTAGTCTTGAATAAGATCGCCCTAGCTCAAATCTTGATAGAATAATATTTAAAAAAATTGATGAAACACTTAAGAAAGTGTTAGTGTTCGTGTAAGACACTTATCTATTTACATAGGGACAGTATAGTCCAAAAAAATGATGTATAAAACATGTCACAATACACTTTAAGTACCAGCACCTAAGTCGTTAAATAAAAAAATAAATGGGACTGTCTACTTTTTTTTTCTTTAAACAGGACCTACCGCGATTATTGAAATTCGTAAATATCGAGCAACTGTCTCTTTTACTTATTCCAATAAATTCCTTGGGAGTGACTGAGACAAATGTTCGCCATAAACCTATACCAATCGTCAGTAGAATAAAAAAATGTAAACAAATATGGCTGACAATTATGGCTTTAAGTACTCATTTTGTGTAGACTTGACTAGTTTTGTTAAAGTTTTGAACAAGTTTTGGTACAATTCCGATAACTGGTGATGTTACTAGGTCAAGTTCATTACGTATTCGCAACACGATTTAATACTAGTTTAGGAAACTAGTTTATTTCTATGCGATTTTTATAAGTAAGTTTGAAATTGTTAATGTCAAGGCTCTATGGCTTTATGGTTTTGTTTTGACCGTTAATTATGTACAATAATATAAAATAATGTACCCTCCTGAGACCGAGTGACTACCAAAACAGATAGAGTTAAAATATCAAACAATTGACACTCAAATTGGGCCTAATTGAATTTGTTAGTTACGCGGTATTGCACTATCCCCGACTGTAAGAAACATCATACTTATATTATGTTTATGGCCTTATATTGATATGATAATGTATGCACTTAGCCTAAACTCTCTGGTTCTTGTCTGTGGTCATGATAACTTTTTAAAGAGTACTGTCAGATTCTGGTTTTGGAGGGAGTTAGATATAGGACTTTGGTTGTAATTATACTCAAGATAATTTATGTTAATGAGGGTTTTTGATACTTTTTCTGCCGCTATGGGGAGGTGAGATGGCAGCACTGAGGCGACCATATAACGAACTGTCAAAATAAATACGCGCATTTAATTTTCAACATATTTATAGGTTTATTTATTCTGAAAACTATTACTTTAGTCATATTGTTACCTAAAATAAATGAATAAAATAGTTCCAAGTCAATTCTCATGAAATTAACAAAGTTATAGTAATTATTTTGAATACCAGTGACTTTGAGCGCCTGTTTTAGAGTTCAATCTTCAGTTCGACGACCATGTA
>JALPQI010018207.1:0-25031 GCA_025490895.1 Thaumatotibia leucotreta
TAATTAAACAATGAAGAAATAAATTGAGACCTCGCCGAATAAGTTAAATTTTGGCTAAATTTTAATGTTTTTCTACTCCTGATCACGGATTAAGAATCATCGTAATACATAGATACATATAGATACTTATATACATAGACAGCCATGACCAAGGAACAAGCATTTGTGATAAATAAATACACAAAGAATGACCTCGCCGGGATTCGAACCCGGAACCTCCAGCTTCGTAGGCAGGGTCACTACCAACTAGGCTACGGAGGCTGACACACACATACTATACAATATACATAGACATACTATACAATATACTATACATAGACAGAATCAATACATAGAGGTACAATACATCTAGGTTAATAGCGTTGATCATCTCAAGGATTTCTGTAGGGGTGAATCAACTTTTTTTGTCTGTTAGACAATGGTCCAAAACTTAATCGAGTATCTTCCAAAACCTAACTTTAGTTACCCAACAATGATCCAAAACTTAAGCGAATAGTATACTTTCCATTAGGTGTAATTGTTATATCAATCGTGCTATTCAAAGGCAAAAACTCGTCATTATTAATAATAAAAAAATCCAAAAAGAAAATCGGGGCTAATGCTTATTTAGGAGATCAAATTGTGGACCAAAGTTGCAGTATTGGACCATAGTTAGTGGTTTTACTCTAGATTCTAGATGTATTTTTTTACTTATCATTACAAGGTATTTACTACCAAGTACTAAGTATCATTGCAATACTTAATTTCATTATTACCAACACGTATACATTGCAAGAATTTTAGGTAATTCATTCACAAACTGGGCCCGTACCTACTCTTAAAGCCAGCCGTACATATAGGTACCTACATAATTCTTATGAATGACCTGTTATCTTGTGAATGAATGACGCTTACGCATGACTTCTCTTTCTGGCTCCATATGCTCTCTTTCTAGCTCTATATACAGTGTGTTAACATGAGGCAGGCTTTTATTTGAACCGAGGATTGAGATGCAGATTCTTAGCCAAACCATGTGCATTATTTGTTTAAAAATCCTAATTTTAAAAGTAATTATCTTTCTAAGAAAAGTTAATTGAGAAGCAATGTACTTCAAAATAAATCGTTAATTGGCACTTGACAATGACAGATCGCAGCCACTCGCAACGTTTTACAACTAAGCAGTACAGGCGTTACATTGATCGTTCGAACGAAAAAAAAAATTGTTCAGTTAATTTAAATATTTGTCAACTCTTAATACTTGAAAACGATTGCCAGTAATGCGTATTATTACCCATTTTCGTAAAAGCCTGGGTCATGGTAACACACTGTATCTTAATGACAGTTTAAATTAGTGATACTAACATATATTTACGTCCATATCTCTTTCGACGGCCCCCGTAACCTAGTTGGCTGTGAGCCGATCAGATCCCGGGTTCGACTCCCGGGGAAGGCATGTTTTGTGTGTTTATCAGATATTTTGTTCCTTTGATCAGTACCCACAACACAAACTTTTGAGCTTACGTACTGTGGGACTAAATCGATTTGTTACACCTTTCCGACGCCACATAGCGTCTGAGTGACAGCTTTTGTTACTGCGACCATATATATTATAACATGCACGTCTAACGCCAGCTCAAAAATGCCCCCACAATCCAATTGTTCAATTGGGTATGTCAAGTTTTTTGAAGTGGTGTAAATTATATTTCATTTGGATGATAGGCTTCCTAAGGATCACGAAAAACCAGTTATTTTATTTTTATAACTATTAATTTATTATTAATATTATTTATAATATTTTTAATTTATGGCTCACAAGCTAAACGACTTTTGCGCTACTGAAAATTTAAAAAAAAACACATGATGGTTGTCAAATATGTCACTGTCAAAAATAACTACGTATATAATAACAATAAAAACGTGTTATTGAGTATAATTTTGATACATAGAATAGTCACTACACTCACATTGAAATGCTCTTCACAAACATATAGGGTCCGTTTCGGGCAATTTATATCCAACGCGTGACACCAAGTTGGTTGTAAACATTTTGGTACACATAGAAAAGCTGAGTCGGGAAAGTCGCGTCTGTATTTCTTACAGCTGGGTACGAAGCACATGAGCATATCTCTGTAATACTCCGCCACGGTTCGGTTGCAGTCACTATTCATTGTATCTAGATGTACGTGAAGCAGTCCAATAGTCAAAACCAGGGTCGTCAGAAAGGCAAGAAAACGTAGTCCAAAAAGCAGAGCGTAGGTAGTCACAGGAAGATCTAAACGTTGTCCAAAATATCGTGCAGGGGTCATGGAGTAGTGCGGCAAGATCAAGAGTCCAAAATTCGTGCTGAGGTCGTTAAAAATATTCTATAAATCACTGAAACCACCAAATGCAATCGAACGAACAAAATCGTTGAAAGACGTAGTTATTTTTGACAGTGACATATTTGACAACCATCATATGTTTTTTTTAATTTTCAGTAGCGCAAAAGTCGTTTAGCTTGTGAGCCATAAATTAAAAATATTATAAATAATATTAATAATAAATTAATAGTTATAAAAATAAAATAACTGGTTTTTCGTAATCCTTAGGAAGCCTATCATCCAAATAAAATATAATTTACACCACTTCAAAAAACTTGACATACCCAATTGTACCAAGATAGGCAGGACAAAGCGCTTTTCTTAACACCGCGCATATTTCGGCGCAACATCTTTGACAAATGTTTATAGAAAATAGCCAATCAAAACTTTGAGAGACCAATCACAACTATTTTTAAATAGCGGTTTAAGTTTGTATAGGTTGATATTGAAATTTATTGTCGTAATGCATTGAAGAGAGGGTGACACTGACACTTGGCAACTAAAATTCAGGACCGTTTTTGCAAGGCAATTTAATATGGCGTGCGGCTTCCATGTTTTATTTGTTCGTAGTTTTGTTACTTTTTAAGCTAACATGGTTATTTACATTATTAGTATGACTCAAAACGGGATATTTACTATGTAAATTGTAATTATTGAGCACCCGATATGTCCACATCTTGACGGAGTAACTGACGAACTGAGTTTTAGTTGTAGTCCTTGTGGTCTACCTACACACCGTATTGATCTTCCCACTTTCTTACCGCCTTATTCATAAACGTCTGCTAACTTAACAAGCCGCTAATAATCGTTTGTCCATTTTGCTCTTATGGACACATTGTTAAGACCGAAAAGGACAAACAATTATTAGCAGCTTGTTAAGTTAGCAGACGTTTATGAATAAGGGGGTTAGTCGCTTGTTTCGCACAGTGTCACAACCACTATCACCGTCCTTATTCGGAAGATGACAGTTGCAACAAATAAAAACAAATAAAATTCGTATTTCGTTAGTTCTTCCATGAAGATGGCATTTGCAACGCCGAAATATCTCTGCTCAATAATTACAATTTACATGTTAAATATCCCGTTTTAAGCCATACTAATAATGACAGCTTTTGTCTTTGACGTGGCGTCGAAAAAGATTATTTTAAGCCGTATTTCCCTTTTCGTCTTATAAAAAAATTGATAAAACGGAAAGGGACAAACGATAGTTAAGTATCGGCATGGCTAAGTTAAGTGACCTTTTTGAATAAGGGGGTAAGCAGGCGCGTCGCGTATACAGGATTTCGTTCAGAGGGGGCATTGACTTGATATGATGGTACTCCAGTTTCCCTATAAATTGTATTTGAGGGTAAGACTATAGTTTTGTATTAATTTCAGATTGCCTGTTTAAAATATGTCCCATGAACCGGTACTCCGCCCAGAAGCAGTTCTGGAACACTGCGAAGCAGTCCGCCAACAACAACACCGACACGGGACTTCTGAAAAGATTACACGTAAGTTGTACTTTGGAAAAAAAAACATGAATAAATGAATTCCACGAAAAAGTCTATTTTGTCGGGAAAGTGACGGCTATGACCTTAGAAAGATATGGAAAGCACGAGAATTCTCTATAAATACAAACACCCGGGTATAAAATTAAGATACACCAAAAATTATATTCGTAATTTTCTTAGATGTACGCGAAGAATTGCGTTACGTACCCGACGTTCCTTTGGAATGCACCAATAGTGGGCTTCTAGAACACAATTTCGAACATAATCGGCCCAGACGTTTTTGAATACGGAACCCTACACTGAGCTTAGCCCTACATACTCTTGGCCGGTTTTTAGGGTGCGGTTCCACTGACGCGGAGCGGAGCGGAGCTGTGCAAAATTGACCAATTACATTCTTCAAATTCGAATTCGAAACACTGTGATGCGGTCTCATTGGCCGAGCTGCCACAGCTCCGCTCCGCTCCGCGTCAGTGGAGCGGCACCCTTAAGCTGTGGTGTGGTCGCACCTTTATCTGTTCTATGCGCGGTTAGACGGGCAACAGCGTGTTGGTTATAATTATTGTTGAGGTGATTAAAAAAGAGCCTTGCGGTTTTTGTTTCCTGCAAAATCAATTAAATAAAAAAAAAACATATTTTCTTCGGTTACCGCGATAATTATCTATGAAATACAACTATCACAACGGATTATATCTAGTATTAAATTAATTACATCCGTGTCCGTTTTATTTCATAAAAAAACCACTTTATATAATGTTGAAATTCCATTGACGCGTAGTGTACATTGTAATGCACGTTGGGCGTTACGAGGTTAAATTGCTATCTCCATTAGCTTCACTGTGATGGATAGTGACGTTAATTGAGAGAGCAATACACCGTGGGCGCCAGTTATTCCAACTATTTTACCTAACATCGAAATGAGTAGAAACAGTTATTTTCAGTACAAATAGTGTTTTTTTACGCACTAGTGCGAGAAGTGGCTCATTTCTTGCCAGGTCTAAAATTCGTAGGGCCATCTGTAATGAAAAACGTCTTACGGTCGTGCGAAAAGAAATGCATAACTCGTGTTGATTTTTAAACACTCCCTTCGCCCGTGTTTTAGTTTATCGCCACTCATTTCAAACTATTTTTTTCGCACTTGTGTGGTAATGTACTATTATCGTGCGGTACAAGTGCTGAAAGCGGGATTTTTCTGAACAAGTTTCGGTGATCTTAAAACACGAAGTGATTGTATTCATCCGATACGAGTTAAAAAACCTACAATTCAACACGAATATTTTACAATGCATACAATAAGCATACAATGCACTTTCTGCAAACGGATGCAAAGAAGGTAAAGGTGCATTCAGATCAAACGAGCATTCGCTATTCTATCCGCCACTCTACGAAATCAACGAATCACGTTTTGTGTAACGATCGAATTTCGTAGAGTAGGGGGTTAGAATAACGAATGCTCGTTTGGTCTGAATGCACCTTAACTCTTATTTGCCCGTGTGCTGGAACGAATTTTCATAGTTGGTAGTTAGTATTGCCGAGATTGCCTTGTTCCTCGCAAAATGGCCACTATGGCCAGTAATTTTATTATACCAGTGGCAAAAAATAAGTACCAATGCAACATCCAGAATTTTCTCTTGAAATGTACGATATCAAAATACCATTAATCTTGTCCTGATTAATGGTATTTTGATATCGGATAATTCAGTAATGGGCCTTTTAATATAATTGAGCTTACATTATGGCGAGTAGTCTAAATTAATATAGTGTAATCAATATCGTGTGCTCAAATTGGGTCTGTATCTAATCTCTAATATATAACGTCATAAATTTAATGAATACTAAGAAAGTACTCGAGTGGAGACCACGGCTAGGCAAACGCAGCGTAGGACGTCCACCCACAAGATGGACAGACGACCTGGGACACGCTGGATGCAGGTCGCATCTAACCGGTGCATGTGGAGGTCCAGAGGAGAGGCCAATGTTCAGCAGTGGACGTCTTATGGCTGAGATGATGATGATGATGATGATGATGATGATGATGATGATGATGATGATGATGATGATGATGAAGAAAATACTGCAAAATATAGTACTAAAATTGCATTGTCGTCAAAGGCTGTACGGATGCTTATGATTATGTGCATATTTTGGTAACTGTCTTATAATAGTCCGTGGGCTAGTCGGTCTGAAATTAGAAATCGGTATAATTTGGGGGTACCAAGTGTCCTTTTTACAGTAGTTAGACATATTCATAAGGATGTTAAAAAAGTATGATAGACATCTCAAAGAAAAACACGACACAAAAAAAATCTAAATCACGAAATTTTCATAAATTTGGTCATAATTAATTATTGGTTGGTTTTAGCAATATGGTGCATATGCAAAATATGAAGCTTTACAGATATGCCTTTAATTTTGTTCAAGAGAGTAATTAGATATATTTAATAGTTCTCGAGATATACTTGATTTTGTAAAACTTGAGATCCACCATCTTTGATGGGCCCCCATTTTTGTTAGGTAGAACTTATAAATGGCAATCTTGCATTTTTGACGTTTTTATAAGCTTACCTAACAGCCGTGAAAAGGAAAATTTGTACCTCCTAATTTTAACCATACCTGTCATACAACGGAAATCTTGAAATAGCCCGTATGCCCATTAGCTACCACTTTGAGATGTCTATCATACTTTTTTAACATCCTTATGAATATGTCTAACTACTGTAAAAAGGACACTTGGTACCCCCAAATTATACCGTTTTCTAAATATTTCTAATTTCAGGCCGACTAGCCCACGGACTATAAAATTTTAGCTTTGATGACCAAAAAAATTATCCTGCTATTGAAGCCTTAAAACCTTATCTATACTCGTACTGCCCATCAGTTAGAGCTATTGAAATTGAAACCAAATGCTTTTAGAAATATAGTCGCTTTTCCTTTGTTTTACGTTTTACATTAAATTAAAAGAATTTTGAGTATAACCTCAACCTAAGCAGGCTTATCATTCATAATTTAACAATAATCGAATATGTCCTTTAGGAGTCACAATGCACAGGACGAGGCTATGCATATTAGTACTATAAGGGTGTATATCGTTATCATCTGGTACCCTAAGTTTTTCTTAGTTTGTGACCAGTTCGATCTGTGTGAATTTGATATTTTTTATGCTTTAAAATATTTTTTATTATTTTCATGTCTAATTGAATTTAGGTTGAATAACAAGGTAGATATCTGCTTCATTTTCGGCCCTTAATGTTACAGTCAAACACAAAATGTATTAGCCCTCTGAATGCCAATTTCATTTCATTTCATTTATTCATTCACACATATAATGCTACAGCATTAAGAACCAAGACGCTTATATGCTACATAATTGTGAATTGCACGAGTCTATTGTACAAATTATCATTAATACAGGAACTATGAATACCTACTATCCAGTCACATCGAAAGCACAAAAATAGAATGGTCTCCAACATTATTCACTATTTCCAAACCGTTGTCTGCATTAAGTATATTAACCCAATTCTATCACCTTTTCATTCAGCTCTTTAATAAATCTCACCTTACGAAAAATTCGGATCAAAGAGATGCATTGTCACTTCAGGTTAAATATAGATGGAATTTAAATTGAGTTTTAGCTTCGAATAGTGAAATAACTGTATTTTGAAATGTACGACAAACAACTGGAAACTGACTTATTATCAGAGCTCGGACAAATGTGCGTCATTGTTCGCAATAATATGGACATGACTCCAAAATTGATTAAATGAATAATTGAACGAATAATTTCTTGCAATTTGATTTCGAAGCTTTAAGGTGACTATTTACAAAGGTTTTCACAGTAACCGGTGTCAAATATGTCATTTTCTGAAAATGATTAATTATTTATTGGCGTCTCCTCTGTTATTATAATAGGAGTAGGGTTTAGGGTCCAATGAATGAGACAATTACCAACTTCGTATTTGAGCAGTGGTTTATTCTTCACCAATTCGCGATATTAAAACATCAATCTTAAAATAACAAAGCGTATGAGACAACGTCTGCAACTGACCATTTCGATGACAAGAATGCCCCCACCAACCATCAGTCAGGTTACTTATAGGACTTAGAGGGTCCGGGCGGGTGCAGGTGGCGTGACGTCATACTGGCGTGATCGCCTGATCGGTCAGGTCAGGTGCAGCTGTTGTTTTTGTACATTGATTACTATTGGATATTTTTCACATTTTAGATTCTACATGATGACGCCGCCGTCACGGCCATACTGACATACGCACGTCCTCGTGCGTGCAGCTTTACAACAAAGCATATCAGAATCGAAAGAATGACTTTAACTGTTCGATCATCCTGACTGATAAATTATCTTGGTTTGATACCACAAATGATGAATCAGGTTAGCCTGGGCCGAACGTCAGGACTAGCCTCTTAGATCCTTCTGCATGACACTAGAGGAGTCACTTCTTCTTTACCTGCTAGTCCGGGCATTGTTCTTTTTGCCCCTTTAGCGGAGTTATGTCCGGTGTCCTTCAATCAAAACGTATCTTTTCCTTGGCTAGACCGGACATTATTGTTTTTGTCCCTTTAGCGAAATGATTGGTCCGACCCGACATCTTTCAATCAACATACACTCATCTTTCTTGGCTAGACCGGACACTAATACTTTGTCCCTTTAGCGTGCTTAAAACTGATTGGTCCGGCATAGCCCTTCAATCATATTTTTGTACTCCCTTTTTTAGTTTTATTCTATTTTTTTTTTTCTTTTGGAAAGCTACTATCTCTCAACAATATGCTGTCATTATCAATAACATTTGGCAAATGGTTATAGTGACAAAACGAATCAAACTATTGTCAATGTGACACGCCGCCGTCACGTCATCATGACTAGTTGACTATAATTTTCAATTTTTTTTTTTATTAACTTTTTTTTTTTTTATATCTAGTATAATGTTAATTCTAGACCGTTTACGTAACTTTTTGTTTTTACTTTTTTTGTTATGTTGTTTTTTTTTATATTTACTTTTATGTTTCTATTTTTTTTTATCATTATTTTTTAAATCCACATTTCGCCCTCAGCGTGACCAGTTATTCTCCTTATACATGTTTATTGTAATAAGACATAAGTCAATGCTTTTTTTATAGACTATCTAGATTTTTTTTGACATAGCAACGTAAACCAAATTCAAATATGACCTCAATTTTAAACCGGCAATTTACATCGAACAATAACCACTTTTCACGCTTTTGTCATTGCTCAGAAATTTGTTTTGAGTTGACCAAATGAAATATTTTATCGTTCTATTTTCATAATTCCTGCCACCTGTCATAGCTATGTTGTAGCGGCTGCACTTTTAACACATTTCTTGTAGACACAAAATTCAATTTCAATTTTATTTCATTACCATTGCAAACATATGAAATAAACAACCAAAATATTTTTCTTCCAAATGTTCCACAAACAGGCCATAGATTAAACACAAATTTTGATTTATTCGAATTGCATTTGGAATATTTTTTTGCCAACCCGCGATTCTTCAAATTTTCTCGCGCTCACTTTACGCTCAATATTCCCAGAAAGTCAAGAAAATGTTTTTTTCGTATGGAACATGTACGTTGTATTTGCTGAACATCTGAACGACTCTCTGATATTTAGATTGTAAGTACCTAAGATTTTTTTTTTCTTTACTTTTGGGATGTTTTGAAACCAATAAAGGACTTTCATTTTTTTTTTAAGTTTTTTTTTTTTAACCCAGGTATTTTACTATGCACTAGATTACTAACTGACCAGATCAAAGAGTGAGGTAAGATAAGCAGCAATTTTGTTGACTTACTTCGATCGATTTCACTGCATAATATTCTTTGATGATATATGGTATGTGATATTTCTGACCATGTGAGCGTAATTTTAAGATAATATTGATTTCAGGGGCACAACGTTGGTCGCCAGTTCTTGTGTTTTTTTTTTTTTTTTACTTTTTTTTTGCTGATGTGTTGGTATATTTCCTTTAAAACGATATTTAGTCACGATTGCAAGCTCGCCGTCAAGCGATAGATTCTAGAACTTCACTTTTTTTTTTTTTTTTTAGGGAAGTTAGAACAAAAGTCGTTGTGTCAATTTTTTTTGTATCAACTGATGCAGTTTTCTGTGAATATCAACTATCTATGTCATCAAAGTAACACTAAAGTCGAATTACAGGACTAAAGTTTTAACATTCCTACAAGGCCCTTAAAGGCTGCCACCCAAATTTGTTTCAAATTGTGACATCACGGTTGCCAATCAGTGATAAGTTTACTATGGGAGAACAAGAAAATTGCTATTTTAACTGGGAACTAATAACTTTAATATTTGTTGTACAAGTTTTTTTTTTTTTTTTTTAACTACAGAGTGAACGGCGAATTTTTTTGTAGATTTAACTACACTATGTCACAAAAATTAACACTAAGAATCAACACTATTGCACTGTAAAACCAGCGTAAATAATAAATTGAAAAAGGTCATGAGCTTATCCTGACCTAGAGGTCGTGTAAAATTATTCACCAATAGACAGCATGTCTCAAACTCTATAATTTTCACAATTAATTAATTGCAATTCTCATTTACATTTGTGCAACGAAAATGACAACACTTCAACGCTCATTAGCAGTGAAATTCTGACGCCGTAACTTAATCACATTGTTATCGTGTTAAATTATTATTACTATTTGTCTATTATCATGTGCTGAAAACATGGAAATCCAAGAAATTGGCAGACGCTTTTTATTATATTCAAAGTCAATTAGTTAATCAAATTAAATATACTTTGATGCCGACCTGTGCCAAGTTATAGGCACACCTCATTTTAAAAATCAAAGTGTCCTCAATAAAGGCTGTTAGTTTTGATTTTTGCCTGTTGTCAACGTTTCTAGGTAAAGGATGTCAACGAATAAGTGCCGTTGATCAAGATTGCCAACAATAATGAGACATTTTTCTATCATGTTTTACGTACAATTTTGAGTTGCTATGTGATATGTAGCACTCCAAACGAGGCTTTGAAAAAGAAAAATATCACCCAACTTTACGTACTTTAACTGAAATGGTATTTTTTTATATTTTTGAAATTTAAAAATCGCTTTCATGATTTATTAAAGTTGTTTTTTGCAGTCAAGTTATTGATACCGCACTTCTAAGGAAGTTAAATCACTATATTATATTGTAATCAGTAAATCTTGTAATTTTCGACCATAACTTAATGACAAAAGTGTTTTACGACTACCACTTACAACTGCTAAAGTTTCAAACTGATACGAGTGACATGTGACAACAGATTTCAGCGTTTGTAATTTTTATAGGTAGGTACCCGGTGCATACATTTTTTATTTTGCTTAATTTTTTGGACATTTAGTCTTAAATACTTCTTCAGAAGACTTTAAATTTAGACTACTTTGTTGTCATTTTCATGATAACGCAGAATTTAAATAAAAATCCTACTTTAGATAGTAATTTATTGATGTCGACGGGCACTGAACTCTGACGCCGTCAACGCGTCATATGTGTGAGCAAGTATTTTAGCGTCAAGTCTTAGGGCAGTGTTAAAGGGCTTTCTTTTTTTTTTTTTTTTTATTAAGCCAAAAGATATTTAATTGGTATTGGCTTTTTTTTTGTATCTTTTTTTTTGTTTTAATTAGTTCAATCTTTGTGAACTTTAAACCAGAAGCTATATGTTCCTAAAAAAAAATCTTATCAATTTGGTAACTATTCAAAGGCAAAGGGCACCTATTGGGTCTGATATTATAATCGCACATACGCATTGCGATTTTAGCGTTTTTTTTTTTATTACTAGCTACATGGGTTTAGATTCAGTTGGAAATAACCAAGAGATAAGTAACCAATCAAATTGATTTAATTTCTCCGATTGTACTTATTCACGTGTTTGGGTGTTTATCGATAAAGTTGCTGAAAATTTTTTTTTTTTTTTTTCACGACGTTGACGGTTTGTTTCTTATCTCGTTAAGTTTTTGTCAATTGACCAACTACCAAACAAATTATTGTTTATTTAACAATAATTACGCATCAATGTCTCAGAAAAGTTATAGGTACCGGAAATTGGGACACAAATTCCTGCTTATGTTCTCATTATGACGTGACGCATCGTGATCGGTAAAATCGAATGATAAATCATGTACTATATTGTACGTGCAGATTGTTAATTACGGGATTATTAAGATACTTCTCAAAACTGCTTGTTCAAGAAATGACTCACCAATATTGCAATTCATATGACTGCTTAGTCACAATTATATTCTACACCAGGCTCAAAGAGCCATGCAAAGCAGTTAAAATTATCACTTGTTTGCTGGTATTTGCGGTAGGTATTGTTGCCCGTAGCTGAAGTTCCATCTTCCTTTCGTTTCTTGTACCGCATAGGACAGAAAGTAGCGTCGTGGTTGATGTAGTTACACACGTAGCAGGGAACAGTAGATTTAGGTTGGTTTGTTTTTGTTCAAACGGCCGTCATAATCTTCACCACGGTGACCAATTTCTTCGCATAATTTGCAATTCTCTCGAAACTACTGTATCGATGTACGTAGTTTTATTGATGAAACTCCTGGGATCACTCTCTTTATAGGTGGCTTCCACATCCCTTAGTTTTAGGTGTGAAACCGCGGAGAAAATTCTCTTGATCGATTCTGGTATGTTCGGATCCGATGGAATCATCTTTGACAGAGAATGGGCGAAAATACTACTCGTAGCTACAGCTTTCTACTGCGTCCAATCCAACCGAATAGGCCAACATTTAAGCGAATGTAGACTTGATTTGATGGCGAATTTAGGTTCGGCACTTCTGATATTGGCGTCTCCTCTGTTATTATAATAGGAGTAGGGTTTAGGGTCCAATGAATGAGACAATTACCAACTTCGTATTTGAGCAGTGGTTTATTCTTCACCAATTCGCGATATTAAAACATCAATCTTAAAATAACAAAGCGTATGAGACAACGTCTGCAACTGACCATTTCGATGACAAGAATGCCCCCACCAACCATCAGTCAGGTTACTTATAGGACTTAGAGGGTCCGGGCGGGTGCAGGTGGCGTGACGTCATACTGGCGTGATCGCCTGATCTGTCAGGTCAGGTGCAGCTGTTGTTTTTGTACATTGATTACTATTGGATATTTTTCACATTTTAGATTCTACATGATGACGCCGCCGTCATATTCAATCAACTTTGTGAAAGTGTGTATTATGAAATAATTCAAGTTTGCAGGTTTGTTTACCTTTTTTCCTAGTTTCAAGTTTCAACTGAATAATGGTATAGTGTAGGATGCTTCTTATTTTTGCAATTTTGTAGGATGTTCGAACCAATAAAGGCCCCGACCCCTAATTTTTGTTTATAATAATTGAAAGAAAAAACAAATATGGTTTACTTATCAAATAACAAATAAGAAGCACCATACGAGTAGTATAGTGAGATTTAGTACCTAAGCGAAAGTATATCTAAACAATGTCAGGGTGTGTAGCCATGATGATAATCTCTAAATCTTTCACTCTTTTAGACGTTAATCTAATCAACATTACTATACCATACGACAGTAGAATAATAGGAATAGGAATAATGCAAGTTTATAGGTTTTTTTTTTATATTATACTGGCGAATGGTAGACGAATAAGTAATGTGCTGCCTTCACAGAGTTAACCCTGCTCACGTCTCATCATAGATCGGCTTCGGAATTTGATCCTCATTTTAACACGACGAGACGACGTTATTATAAAATTACCGCACCTATCTTTTATAAGCCCTACTTTAATCCCACAAAAAGGGTCCAAATGAACTCAACATTTGGAGACCCAAGTTTTATCTGACGCCATTATACGCCTTATTTCTACCAAATTAGATCCTAAAATAGCGTGGACATTATCATGTATAAAATTAATGCATTATACCCTCTTTCGACAAAAAGAAATCTCCTTAATAAATCTTTGCCAGACCTGAAACTTTAAACGTCACAGTAAATTGAGCTTTAAATCAACTAGATTAGACATTACGCGTTTATTGAGGATATTAATGAATGAATTCATTCATTCAGACATTAATGTTCGGGATTTATGAAGCTGGAAACGGTTTGTTTATTAATACTAATGATGTGCAACGTTGTTTCGTGAATGTGCTTTTGTGAGGCAGTTATTTCTGTTATATTATATGGTATTATACTGGTACAGTGTGCTAGCAATAATATGTAAATAACAAAGGTTAGCTAATAATATCTGAGACGACCTTAGTTACACTTAAAACAACTTAGCACAATTATTGGTGCGACAGTATGTCGCTGCGAGATATACTTATCGTCTTTTACTAATTATATTAATAAAAAAGAGACGAAAAAGCTTACACAAGCGCTTTTTGACTCCTCGTAAAGTGTTTTTAACATTCAAATATTGTAATTAAATGTATTATTCGGTAACAAAAGGGCAACATAACGTTATCAAGCGTCCTTATGTAGGCGGGGTCATCTCGCGGATGAATTTAATCACTGTGCTGCATTATATAATTTCGTACGGTCAATGACCTGTTCAATTAGTAACTTGCCAATGATTGCACTATTTCCCTAGTATGAAGTTATTAGAAACGTGTCAAATGATATTTGTAATCTTTATTAGAAAATAAGAAAAATACAGAACATTTGAGCGAAAATTAAAAGACTACTAATGGACCTCATGTCGCCCCTAGGAGGGCACAATTAATGAAGCCCTGCTCTAAACATACCTAGTTACTTTACTACCTAGCTACCATACTGTAATATTTGAAACGTCATAATCAGTGATCAGCAATATGAATTATAACTAACGCGAGACTCAAACATATTAAAAATATTATCGAACCGGGTTACTCACGTATTTAAGTCGTTGATTGCTCGACATGTTTCGACCCATTAAGAGGGTCCTCGTCCGGAGCACCCTCGGCCAAAGCCCGACGCTTACTGCGCCCTGCTAGAACGGGTAGCACGTGACTCGGTTCCATGATATTTTATTCGGCAATATGGGTGCAAAACTTTAACAAACTTTTAGAGTTGAAATATAGGAACACTTACATACATACAATCAACATTAATACGAAATTATTGTCAAATTAGTATCCAATTTAATTGTATGTAAGAATACCGGATTTCCAATATTTGTGTGTATGGTTATGTATATTTTTATCACATCATCGGCCTATCTCAGTTCACTGCTGGACGTAGGCCTCTACGCATTCGGAGGCAAATGACCATAATCGCCACCCTGGGCAAGCGGATTAGCGTTCGCAGTAATGTGTCCACTAAGATGGATGACGCTGCTGCTCATCATCAATCTTCTATCATGGTCAATGATCAGGGTGCTTCGACAAGTTGCCAATCGCGAACGCTTAATCGTCAATCGTAAACGAAAAGCAGCTGTCTTTGTCCACTAATATGAAAGATTGACAGAGAGGGAAAACTATGATACGCTACTAAGCGCTAGTGATTGGCAACTTGGCTAAGCATACATTGACACTTCAATCCCTTAGTCGATTCTTACGATATCCGGGGGCAGAGTTGGGGTGGCGACAAATGTATTCTTACAGCCGTCAACACACGGCCTAGTATATAAATACGACACCTAGTAAGATCCTCCGGCTAATACTTCATGGGAAGATTCGTGGGGGTAAGAGCGCCGGTCCAAGAAGGCACTCTTGGTTGAGAAATCTTCGTGACTGGTTCAGTTCTAGCACTCGTGGATTATTCCGTAATGCAGTCAACAAAGTTAAAATAGCCATGATGTTGTCCAACCTTCGTTAGAAGAGGAACCAGAAGAAGAAAGAAGTAAATAAATGTTTGAAACGCCATGATATCGTGTTTATTTCGCAGCACGCGGCAGAGATAGAAAAGAAGCAAAATGAGTTGGAGAACAAGAAGTTGCTGGGCACAGTCGTGCAGTACGGGAGCGTCGTACAACTGCTACACGTCAAGTCCAACAAATACCTCACCGTGAGTACCTTTTACTGTTTTGAAAAAATGAGCCCTCCTGAGTTTCTTACTGGTTCTGGAACGGTGTAGGGTTTGAACCAGTAGTAGATTTTTTTTCTCTCTTGATAATGTCAGACGATTCGAAAATGCTTATTAATAAGCTTACTTGAATAATGAATAGTTTTACTTTTTGAGAATAGTTTGTCTTGACACAAGTGGATTTCCATAGGACTTTCTTCTATTGGTGCTAAAATCACTAAATATCATCAGTGCGCAGCAGTAGGCTCAGCACAGGATAAGTGCGACAATATGTCGCCGCAAGATAGACTATCCATCCCTCTTTTATTCATATAGTTAAAAGATGCAAAATCTATCTCGCGGCGACATACTGACACCAATGATGTGCTAAGCATACAGGGGACGTCAAAAAGTTGTCGCAAAAACATCACGCAATTTGTTCACATTGCACAAGCCCTAATGTGTGTTGTGTGTGTGTGTGTGCAGGTAAACAAAAGACTGCCGGCACTTCTCGAGAAGAACGCGATGCGTGTCCACCTGGACGCGAATGGAAACGAAGGCTCCTGGTTCTATGTAATGCCCTTCTACAAACTAAGATCTACCGGTGAGTCCTAGCTACATCCATTTTTGCTCTCACCTACAGTGTGGGTAGAACATTAACTTGAAATGAGTTTAATTTAGTAAATGCGTACCTTATTTACAAAAAGGGGTACAATGTCAAAGCTCATTCATAGCTCAATTGAGTTGAGGTAACTATAACAAAAGTTTAATAATTTGCATTATCATATTTATGTGGTGACAAATATATTTCAATAGGGCAGGTGTCGTAGATAAGCTTTTTTTAAAAAAAAGTCTGGTGTGAGTGATTTGATTTCACTCGTTTCCATAAAAACACGGTCCGTGTAAACAAGCATTCTATACTACAACTGTATCGTTAAACCACCTATGTCCCAAAAGCTCCCAATGATAGTCTAAAACTAAATGGAATATCTTAATTGTACAGTTCTTAGGGAAAAACTCCTCACTAATGAAAAAAAAATCTTGGGCAAAACCAAAAAGAACACTGATGCTTAATTAAGACTTGATATTGTGGACCATATTGGACTTGGATGGTTTTATGGAACATTTTCTAATATTATACGTCTACCTTTCCCAGGTGACAACGTAGTGGTAGGCGACAAAGTGATAATGAACCCCGTGAGCGCCGGGCAGCAAGTGCTTCATGTGTCCGCCAATCACGAGCTGCCGGACAACGCGGGCTGCATGGAGGTGAGAACTATGTCGCTACCGGTCCCAGGTGACAAGAGTGGTAGGCGACAAAGTGATCATGAACCCCGTGAGCGCCAATCACGAGCTGCCGGACAACGCGGGCTGCATGGAGGTGAGAACTATGTCGCTACCGGTCCCAGGTGACAAGAGTGGTAGGCGACAAAGTGATCATGAACCCCGTGAGCGCCAATCACGAGCTGCCGGACAACGCGGGCTGCATGGAGGTGAGACTATATTAGTACATTGTGCTTGATGCACCTTGGGAGGTAAGTAAGGAATTACAAACGAGAGTGTTAGCTTTTATGACTCGAGTTAGTATTCCGCTTACCGACCGTGATGCACAATTGCACATACAATGTTTTTCATCACACTTGCCGACAAAAAAAATAACTTTTCAGACATAATATTATTAAATGACGTACTGACATTTCTATTACTGTTTCATATTTGTGAGTTCCTATAATTGGCTCTGTATTTCTATTTAAGACGCATACAGTGTTATTGCATAGCTGTTGGAATTCCTTAATAAATAAAATAAAAAAATAAAATAAAATAACTCCCTAGGGAATTTCACTTTTCTATAACTCTCGTTACGTTCAAACGAAGGGTCCGAGTAGCATATGAACGCCCCGCCACTGTCAGAGCGAGAAAACTGCGATGTTATGCTACTCAGCGTTAGCGATTAGCAACTTGGCTTCGCACAGATCTCAACATTCCTTTCACATTCCAGGTGAACGTTGTAAACTCCTCAACATCCTGGAAGGTCACGCTCTTCCTCGAACACAAGGAGAACCAAGAGGAGATCCTGAAGGGCGGCGACGTGGTCCGTCTGTTTCACGCGGAACAGGAGAAGTTCCTGACTATGGACGAGTACCAGAAGCGGCAGCACGTCTTCCTGAGGACCACGGGCCGCTCCAGCGCCACAGCTGCCACCAGCAGCAAGGCGCTCTGGGAGATCGAGGTCAGTGAACTCATACTCTTCAATTCTAGGTCGACATTCTATAACTGACTACACAGAAAGCGGAGCAGCAAGGCACTCTGGGAGATCGAGGTCAGTGAACTCATACTCTTCAATTCTAGATCGACATTCTATAACTGACTACACAGAAAGCGGAGCAGCAAGGCACTCTGGGAGATCGAGGTCAGTGAACTCATACTCTTCAATTCTAGGTCGACATTCTATAACTGACTACACAGAAAGCGGAGCAGCAAGGCACTCTGGGAGATCGAGGTCAGTGAACTCATACTCTTCAATTCTAGGTCGACATTCTATAACTGACTACACAGAAAGCGGAGCAGCAAGGCACTCTGGGAGATTGAGGTCAGTGAACTCTTCTTCAGATCTAGCTCAAAATTCTGCAACTGTTTACACAGAACTGATGGCCAATGGAGAAAGAAGGCATCAAGAGCCTTGAGTGAAGAACACACAGCATGGGGAGTGTCCCAAATTAAATGAACCGAGGATCTGGATAACCTGTAATTCGACAACTTCCAAAATATTGGACGTGGTCATTGAGAAACTTTTGGTATTTTTCCGAACGAGACTCATTGAAAGACTATTGAGTGCCAAGATGTCTTGAACATACCATTCCTTGTTTTTATTGAAATAAGGGTTGAGAGCCGAGCGGCCAGTGCCTGTTCGTTATATAGATCTTTGGGAGGCCTTAGTCCACAATTGGACATCCTCCGGCTGAAATCACGTCGCACATCACCAGCCTATTTCAGTTCACTGCTGGACGTATTACCTAAGCTTATGGACGCATTAGGAGATAAATGCCCGTAATCGCCACGCTGGACAACTATATTGACAATCGCAGTAGTATGTCCACTATAATGCTGCTGCCCATCATCAGTCTTCTATAAATGGTCAGCGACATTTCAATTCCATACTCTGCTCTTATCTTATGACATCCACGGGAAGAGGAAAGAAAGAAAAAACATTTATTGCACAACTACAATTACACACAGAACAAGAAGATACATTCTTACATCTACAGAGACAAAATACAGATACAATTAAAAATATTCAAATTCAAATTATTTATTCATGGTAAAAAAGTTAAAATAACATAAAATTAGTGACAAAACAATAATATGGATAGTTTACCATGAAAAGGTCTCGCCTCAACATAATGCTAACCCGGAAGTAAGCGCTGATCTTCCGGCGAGACCGTTTGTGGGCCACTATAGTTAGTGTGACACGGCCTTTACACAACAAATACACGGCCAAATACAGACGCTAAAGAAAAACAAAAGATGAGAAAAGTGTGTTTGCTGTAGAAGCTGCAATTGGGTACTCAGCATATTTGACAAATGTATTCTTACTGCCTCCGCGCAGCAACTTTATTGCAAAAAAAAAGCTTACCGTACAAAAGCTTCCAAGAGAATTCCCTACCAGTCCACCTTAAGGAAAAACAGAGAAGTTAATCTCAGTAATTCTTTATTCTTTATTCAACAACAACCATGTAAAAAACAGCTTACGCCAAGACATTACATGTGAAATTATCTATAAGCTAACATAATTCTAATAGTAATAACATTTTATATCAAAATAATGAAAAGGAAAAATTATAGGGTACAGTAGCAGGTATTAAGGTAATGGTTAATTTTTCGTCTAAGTTGTGTCCATCTATCAGAGAAAATGTCGGCATTTTGAATCGTAGCTAAAAAGTTATTAATTAGTTCTATTGCTCTGTGGTTGGGTGCGTTGGAAGTGTGATGGGTGCGGATGTGATATGGAATAGTAAGGAGGTCTCTAGGGCGGCGCACTCGGCGCCCCACTGCAGCTGTATAGTTGTTAGGGATGAGGATGGCTATGCGCTCGAGCACGGATGGGTTATCAATATGATTTCTGAGGAGTAGACAGTAATGAATGGCTAATGTTTGTTTACGTCTTAATTCTAGTGATCGTAATGTTTGTTTGCAGGTGGTCCAACACGACCCCTGCCGAGGTGGCGCCGGCCACTGGAACTCCATCTTCCGGTTCAAACATCTCGCTACTGGACACTATTTGGCCGCTGAGGCGTGCGTCAGACCGCCGTGAGTATTCAGCCTTATTTCACTTTTTATGTTGGCACAACAAAGTGGCTCCACTCCACCTGATCGTAACTGAAAAGTAGAGCCCAAATCGCGGCGGCAACGAACAGGAGACAATCAGTAACCTGTTAGTTGCCCCCGCCTTGCTGGCCCGCTAGATGCTTCTTCACGCTTCGTTTAAAGGGTTCCTACTTAATAGTACATTACGATACAAGTGCGAAAAAAATGAAGTTCGAAACGAGTGTACGAAATCACGCGTAAAAAAGCGCTATCTATACTGAAATAATACAATACAAAACTCTTTATTACACACCTCACACGTAGTAATAAAAACACAAAACAAAAGAAATACAAAAAACAGAGGTCACAAAAGGCGATCTTATCGCTAACAAGCGATCTCTCCCAGACACCCTTAAAATTGTTATTTTCGTGCGAGATGTCGTTCATTTTCGTCAGGTCGAAATCTTCGGAGGGCCATATGTACTGAAAAACGTCGTACGATACACGTGCGAAAACGAAATTCGTAACGCGTGTCGATTTAAAAATAAAAAATAATAAAAAATAAAAATAATTTATTTCAGACCTGAAGTGATCCATAGAGTGTTAGTAATATAGCACAATTAATAACAATGTAATAAATAAAACTATGTTAGTACTTATAATCTAAAAACACATTAATGTTCTATTTGGCTCTGCCAATAACTACGTCCACCCAATACTTAGTTATCGGGCAGTCCCACCGTTCATCCAACGCCCTTAGGAGACCATTACTGCTGCCGCGCACTCGCTTCATGAGGGACGCAATTCTTTTTCGTCTGACGGCGAAAAAGTCGTCCGTTTGAGCCTCGGCAAACATTCCCGATGCGCTGCAATATTTAGGCATCCTCAATAGCATCCTAAGGGCGTTGTTGTACTGAACCCTCAATACATTATACGCTCTTTGTGTAAAACTCACCCACAGACTGCACGTGTAGAATGTCTGGCAATATGCTTTAAATAAAGTTAATTTGACTTGCCTATTACATCGTGCAAATCTGCGGGCAAGCATATTAGCGCGCACAGCCATCGCAAGTCTCTCCCTCTGAATGTCTAGGTCATCACTCAGGTTTTCCGTAAGTGTATGCCCCAGATACTTAAACCTACTTACTCTAGTTAGAGGTACACCGTTCAGCATGATCCTAGGCTCAACGGTTGGGTTATATTTGCGAGCTTTGAATATCATTACTTCACTCTTGACAGTGTTGTACCTAAGCCCATGCCATTAAAATACTCCCTTCGGTCGTGCTTTAATTTATCTCCCCTCGTTTCGAAATTAGTTTTTTTCGCACTTGTATCTTAATGTACTATTTCATCACACTTGCTGTCTAAGCGCGCCATTGCTTGCATACGTAGCGGGAGTAATAGAAAAGTGAAATTCCCTAGGAAGTAATAGAAATGTCAGTACGTCATTTAATAATATTTTGACTTAAAACTTTTTTTGTCGGCAAGTGTGATGAAAAACATTGTATGCATCACGGTCGGTAAGCGGAATACTAACTCGAGTCATTAAAAGCCCTCCGCCTACGGCGTCGGGCTTCTAACACTCGTTAGTAATTCCGTACTTACCTCCCTTGATGCACAATGTACTAATTTTGATTCAAGAGTTTGGAAACCTACAGCCTAATTATTTCCATGTTTATTCCAGAGACGCACCCCTAGATTCAGGGGAGCCAGCCTACCAGCTAGTGTCGGTGGCGCACTCCTCAGAGATCGCCACCCTGTTCGAGCTGGACCCCACCACCATGACGCACTCTGACGCGCCCGTGCCTCAGAGCAGCTACGTCAGGTATTTCATAGTTGCTTCAGGTAATTTTAAGCTACGCCAGGTAATTATAAGCTACGTCAGGTAATTATAAGCTACGTCAGGTAATTATAAGCTACGTCAGGTAATAACTGGCTTCGTCAGGTAATGACACCTAGACTTAGGGGAGCCAAGTATCAATAAACTGCGTGTTTAGCGATTCACCTATGATTTAAAGACTGCTATCAAATCAAGTAAATAGTTTATCTCCGTGTATGGAACTGGATATTCAGAAACTTAACGGAAAATGTTTGTTGTACAAGAAAGTAACAAACACATTATTATAGAACGTACTCTAGATCATGTATGTATGTATGTATGTATGTATAAGCTTTATTGTACATTAGAACAGAAATACAGGAAACACAGACAAAAACAATTTGATACAACAAAGGCGAACTTATCCCTTTCAGGGATCTCTTCCAGTTAACCTTTGAGGAAATGAGAAATGAACAAGCAACGGTGAAAGACAAATATAAAATGTACATTTACTAACTTAAATTTTGAAGTATTATTTTGTATTCGCATTGTTGATATATAAAACCGATAATAATATCTACACAAACACTATATATAAATACATAATAATATAGTTAAATAATAAATAAATATAGAAACATATAATATATATCAAATAATAAATAAATATGTAAAAACACAAAGGATCCACCAAAGTTAAGGATAGGAATTGGAAAGCCACAACTTCTTCAGCCTCTCCTTGAGTGATGCTACAGATTGCGACTGCCTTACAGATACCGGCAACTCATTCCACAGATTGACGGCATGGACAGTAAAAGATCTTTTGTAACTTCGTGTCTTGCAGGATGGAAAAGCAAGAGAAAGGTTGGCGCTCGAACGCAAGCGGTGACCGCTACCCGAGGCCAGAAAACTAAAATTCTCTGATAGATAAGAAGGAGAAGCAGGATTAAATAACACATTGAAAAGCAATGACAGGACATGAACATCTCGACGACGACGGATCGGAAGCCAGCCGAGCTGCATACGGAACTGGGATATATGATCATACTTACGCAAACCGAAAATATATCTGATACATAAGTTTTGTAAGCGTTCGAGTTTGTCAAGTAGCTCCTCTCTGAGATCCACAAGGACTATATCTCCATAGTCTAATAAAGGAAGCAAAAGCGAACGAGTTAGAGTGATTTTAGTTTGAACAGGGAGGAAGTTTTGGAGACGTCTTAAGGAGTGCATTGAAGCAAAAAGTTTTTTACTAGTCTCTGTGATATGTGCTGTCCAACTTAAGGTTGGGTCCATGGTGATACCTAAGTTCTTGACTGTACAGGAGAAAGGAATAGTCACTCCGTCAAAGCGTAATTCGGGTACCACTAACTCCGGCAATTTAGCCACAAAATGAGGACTACCTATAACAATCGCCTGCGACTTTTGCGCATTTACCCCTAAGCCATTGTTATACGCCCAGTTACGAATGGATTCAAGGTCGCGGTTGATTTTGCTAACCAGTGAAGGAAATTCATCAAAACTAGCCGCTGCGTAAATCTGCAAATCGTCCGCGTAAAGATGATAGCTAGAACTTAGGGACTCAGTAATACCATTAATAAATATTGAGAAAAGTAAGGGAGAGAGTATTCCTCCCTGGGGAACGCCAGAAGAGAGGTTACACCAATCCGAAATCCGGTCATCAAACTTTACACACTGGCGCCTCCCAGAGAGGTAATGGCGGAACCAAGACAGAGCAGTTTGAGACATGTTAAGGGAATTAAGGTTTTCAAGAAGGATATCGGAATCAACAGTGTTAAAGGCACTACTGAAGTCTAAGAGAACTAGCACAGTGAGCTTTCTATTCTGAATATTCAGGCGGATGTCATCGGTGACCTTTACCAAGGCCGTAACAGTGCTATGCCCAGGACGGAAACCAGACTGTAAAGGATTAAATAAATTATTCTTATTGAGATGTGAAAGAAGGCGACGGTTAACGAAATGCTCAATAATTTTGGATAAAACGGGAAGGATAGAAATGGGACGGTATTGAGAGAAGGTCGTGGGATTCGAGGATTTAGGTAAAGGGATAACGTGGGCAAATTTCCATATGGAAGGGAAAGTACCGGAAGTAAAGGAAACATTTATAATATCGGATAGGACAGGAGCTATGTTTTCCGCCACGAGCATAAGCATGTCCAGTCCCAAACAATCTTCACCAATGGCCTTCGTCCTAACATTATTCAGAATAGAAAGCGTCTCACGCGGTGTAATAAGGCCAAGATCAAAAGGAGTAGGGACAGGGTACCGGAAGTTGGCAAGAGTCGACAATGTTGCAGCTTTAACCGCAGGATCCAAGGACACAGGAGAAGTGCTGAAATGTCGATTCAAGGAGTCTAAATCTAGAGGATCCGTGCAACCATGTGAGATCTTACCCACCCCAAGTGACTTCAGGAAATTCCAAAGCTTGTTAGGTGGACAGTCCTCAATGGATTTATGAATGTGGCGGCGCCTGGCGTCCCTACAAGATTTATTACATTTGTTACGCAGCTGGATAAATTTTAAATGGTTCTTTTCAGAAGGGTCCGCTCTGAACTTAACTCGAGCACGGTCCCTCCTGGCCATGAGAAGTTTGATATTTGACGTTAGCCATGGTGCTGGAAAATGTCTCACTCGCAAAGGCTTCAGCGAAGCGTGTTTGTCAAAGATTCAAAGCAGCGTGGTATTAAATATCTTCAATTTTAAATCTATGTCAGTCGCGCTATGCATATTAGACCGATCAACCCTGTCCATATCATCGCGGAGTGCCTGCAAATCAATGCTGCGGAGATCACGACGCATAACAATCTTATGCCTTTTTTTAGGAGGGCGAATTTTAAAGGAGGCGAAGATTAAATCGTGGCATGAGAAACCAGCCGCATTCATTTGCCCATGCGAAGCAATTAAATCTACAGAAGACGCAATAATAAGATCCAAAAAAGAAGGGGGCCCGTTATGGGGAAAATGAGTTGGTCCAAGAGGCAAGATATTAAGGTTTAATGAAGATGTAACAGACTGAAGTTTAAGAGCTCGGTGATCATTTTTGATTAAGCAAGTGTTAAAATCACCCATTACTATACGGTGATCGAA